>CBVK0101020437.1:0-10129 GCA_900067695.1 Picea abies
CGCCAGTGGTCATGTGGAGGGGTTTGTCAGAAAAGGGGCTAGTGCTCAAACTCAAATATTTCACAAGCACAAAGGGGAAGTTCATGTGTACTATTAGACCCCAACTAGGAACTCGGAATGGGATGTGTTTAATTTCAAAATAAGACCACCAAGGTCTCAAAGAGTTGCCTGGTTCTAGAATTGGAGATCCTTGATCAAGAGTTCGGTTTGGTTACCAACTTTCCAATTTAGGAACCATAAAAAAGAGAGGATTTGTTCATGTAAGGAGTATGAATTTTTTTTTTTACCTCTCACCCCATCATGGGTATGTTACAATTTCATGAGGAAGTACAAAAATCAAGCGACAAATTCTGACATGACAAACATATTAAAAATAAAATCTTTAAGGAGGGAGGCCTAGTTCTTCTCTATGACAACAAATTTTTGAAACACCCTGGTAAGTTTAGAATGCATTGGCTAGGGATATCTGAAGTAAATACCATCACAAATGGGGGATCTTTGAAGCTAAAGGACTTGGGAGGAACATAATTGAAAGGCATGATCAACAGTAGTCGATTGAAACTATACATGAATAGTCGACCTACTAACTCTTAAAATTACAACACAGTAAGAAAGTCATGTATATATTGTACTATAGTAGATATTAGGAAATAAAACTCATAAAAAGGAAGACAAAAATAGAAAAAGAAGTAAAAGGAAGACAAAAGTAGAAAAATAAGGGAAATACAAAATACTGGGAAATATTGTGTGCAACAGATAGTGGAATCAGCGTGACAAAAAGAAAAAGTGTCTGCGCGCAACATATGGCTAAGAGGAAGTGACATAACACACTAGGGAAAAAGTCACAACAAAAATGTAGGGTGCACTGAAAAGTTACAGTGCGCCAGAAAATGGGCCAACTGTCGGAAAAGCAAAAACCAGTCGTCAGGGTAAAAAAGTGTGAAAAGAGCATTTATGAAACTTAATGAAGCATACTCGACAATATTTAACGCATTTATGAACATCAAAGAAGCTTCTATGAGAATATTTAGGGAATTTGTGACACCCCGTATATAACTAGAACACGAGCTAAACGATACATATTTTAAATTTACATACTCGCGAAGCTAAGGAGCACGAAGACAGGTGGTGAATAGGTGAGTTCAAAGATTGTAGCAGCTGAAGTTCAACTAGAGAAGGAATAAATACCCATGATGGCACCTCCAAAGTTCGACACACCTGGCCAAAAAACATAGAAAACACACAGTAGCCACAAGTCATTGCAAGAAACCGCAGAGGCAGAACATGTGTTTACACAAACAAAGGGAATCATTGATGTCAATGCAATTCCTTTGCCACAGATCGAACCAGTGAGCGCCACACTAGTAGAGAAAGAGGGATTTTTCTCGATGATGGTTGGGATGGACATCGACTCACACAACAGTGCACAGGACCATAAACCATTAGCAAGAGGCAACCCACAACGACATTCCAAGGCCAAAGAAGCCCACAAAAAAAATGGCATTGATAGTGAAAGGACAAAATATGACAAGCCAAGGTCACAACCTATGGTGGGTTTCGCATAACAGGAGGAAGTGCAGCTCAAAGATATCACGGGGAAACCAGAGTCAATCTAGAAAGAAAGATAACCAAAGGCTAGTACATCTGGCACGCCATCACAGAGGAAGGGGAAACAACCCATCGTGTGGTCCCCATGCAAGAATATTGACGCCTCGATCATTTTTTCACGCATTCCATATGGGGTGCAGGCCAATCCAAGTTTACTGGGATGAATTGAAAGGTTACAGTATGCATACCACAATGTTTCTAACACCAACAAATTCCTATAATTTGCACAAAAGGTGTATATAGAGAGCCTGGGCATAGGGGCATTAGGAGATCCAATGCTGCAACCAAAGCAGTGGGTGGCACGCTTGGTAAATACATGTATTCTTAATTTTTTGCAGATTCCTCACTTCGGAAGGGAGAATGATGTGAACAACATTCTTCAAGAAGTTATTGGTGGTCCTCCATGGAGAATTTTTGTGGCTAGACAAACCAGTCTCCATCGATGTCAAATTAATTTCATTCATCACAGGACTATCATCAAATGGTGATAAGCTCGCATATTACATGGATGATAAAACCAAGAAAAAGGCACTCGTGGAAGAAATGAAGAAAACCTATGGGACAGAAAGGGGCTCGCACGACATTATCATAAAATGGATTAGTGATGTAGCCACCTGGATAGAATGAAAACTCCTTCGAAAATGTTGCAAGGAGGAGGTCCCCACAGAAGTTGTCATAGCGACAATAGAGTGAAAAAATGACACCATTCTTAGCGGGGCCCCATACTTATTGAATCTATTCCTATACGACTGAAAGGATGTGCAATACTTAGGAACTGAGTTCCACTACTCTTGGCTCATTATACTGATAGTGATAATTGGATGGAAAGAGCTTACTTACTCATATTTATGTGACAGAGTAGGACGATGTCACACAACATGGTACACATCGTTGGGAATAAATTTTGATTCCAAGCAGAGAAGTTGTAATGGCAACATTTTTTCTTGGTATCTCATCAAAATGAAAGAGAATATAGCCAATATCTAGAGAATAGCTCTTGAGGTGGTCGCTTGGTACCAAGGGATATCCAACTTAATGCTACGTGACACAATATGTGGATCCATGCATGTAGGGATACAAAAAAATAATGGATACAACTTTGATTTTGCATCAATGAAGAGGAAGTTGAATGGAAATAAAATACTGGCAGGATGATTGGAAGATCTCAGTCATCACCAAGGACATGCTCGAAGGGAAATAAGTGGAAGCAGGGTCATCCAAGACATCTGAATAGGGAAGCTTCGTGACCAATAAACCAACACATCAAGCAAATCCTGGGCCAAATACAATGCAATAGAATAAGTTCAGTGCCTCAAAGAAGGATGGGAAAATAGGAAAGAAGGAAAATGCCCTCGCACAGGAGGAACAAGCAAGGGGGGACACAATGACATAGGGAACCCCATTGAAAAATACTCTGCAAGAGACAAAGCCACCCAAACGGTCGATCATACATATAGGTGGGACACACAAGAAGGCCAAGGCCCACAAACAAATCCCGGAATACACAATCATCGAGGATGATTTTGATCTAGTCACAGAGAGGGTGCAGGACCATATAGCAGAAGAGTATGAGGAGGTCAAGAACCAAAGAAGAAGATTAAGGAATGAGTTGGATGACATTAATAAGTTCTTGGAATGGATATAAGTATCACAACTACAAGAGAGGGGAGAATAATTGATCCCCTGAGCAATAGAAGCAGGGGAAAAAACCACGCAAAATGAGGAAGAAATAATCCAACTTGTAGTGCAAGCAAGTCCTAACTTCCAGATAACAACATATATGTTGCATTTCAAGGAGGACATAGCATAGACGCCACTTAAATACATGGTGCAAGTAAAATTTGTATTGGCTAAAATACCAACAAAGGCATTGTACAAGCTACAAGTCAGTGTCGCACAGGAAGTGCAATCATGAGCCATAGCAGATATGACAGAATTGCAAGTCACCAGAGATGGAAAGGATGCACTAGAAATTGTGGTAGAGTAGGTCCAGCTGGAGACACAGGAGGAGAAGCAGCGTGCAAATAAATTGGAGCAGAAGCTAAAGGAAGTATTCACAAAAATTCCAGACAGCGTGCAGGCAGACATGAGCAGTGTTGAAGAAAAGATTCAAATCATCATGCAGACACTTGAAGATTATAAGAAGGATATCGAGGGACTCAAGGAAAAAATAATGCCAACCACTCCTCCCAAAGTTACAGTTGAAAGGGAACAAAAGGAAACCCTACAAATAGAAATGATGGAAAGAGATACCAAAATGGTCATAGAACGTTTTGATAGGACCGCACAACTATGGACGATGTTGGAGGAATATGACAAGTTCCAACAACTATACCAACAAGAGGAGAAAATCATCACTACAATGCAGGAGCTAAAGAAACAACAAAAGGCCATGAACATTACAGAATGATTAAAAGGCATGCATGATATGTATTAGCGCAAAATTGATGAGACCAAGGTCCTTCTCAGGTTACCAACAAAAGGTACCAAGGTAGTCTAAAGCGCTGACATTTTCATCTTCCTTGAAGGGAAAAATTCTCACCTGAATCACAACCAAGACAAAGAAAATAGGGAAGGGTAAGAAGAATTATTAGACAAATCCATACAGTCTTATGATCTATGTAGTCTTGCGCAAGATAGATTAAACTCAGAACTTTGTAAACACTCCTAACTTAGATTAAAGAAAACAGAGTTGTGTCGCATCCATAAAGAAACTATATCCAATTAATCGTATCTAACAAAAAGATAATATGAAACAACATTATGACAATATAAAGCTAAACAGACACAGTAATTTCAAAATTTGAATCTCTCCTTGTATTAACTTCATAAGGTTTTCTCCATTACATAATGCTCTGCTCCGATACAGACACATCTTGGCCATGCCAAAGCTTAACAAAAAACTCTATTACTGAGAGACAAGGTTAACCCAAAAACCCTGCTCTTCTATCAATACAATTGGGCATGACTTATTACAGACTTGGTCTAGTTCCGAAACCCGGTCTCTAGAATCATAGATAACATCTACCCAAAATTGGACAATAATACGGAACTCGAACTCATTTCAACAACCTATAATGCATAATCATAATCGATAATAGCTCAAAGTCAACAATAGTAGTAAACCTAAAATCCAACCCTTTACAATCACATTCATCCCATATATATAAGCCAACTAGGATTTACAGGTTTGAGACTTCACATGCTCTCTTGTTCTTGTTTTGTTGTAACTTATTTCTCCATGTTGGTGTTGCATTGTCCTTCCTTCTAACTATTTTAGGTTTCTTTCCTTGTTATGATTTCCAACTCCTATGTGACTTGCACAACTTTTTTTTGACCAGAATTGGAACTGCATTATCCCTTGTGCAGCTTCTAACAACAAAACAAAGGCCCCAACAATCTTCGACCATAATCCTTGACTCATCCTCGAGTCAAGTCCTTGGTTCTTCTGTGGCCCCTGGACTGGCCTATTTATTTCCTTTATCTTTTTTCTCTACTTTTCCCCCATCATCTTCTTGAGTTATTTATTTTTACATCTCTTCAAATGAAGGGCCCAACTCTGGGACCAATTCCAAGGCTCTCTTATTTACCCCTTGGAAATTAACAACCTTGTGTTTCCACTTCCTGGTGAGGAGTGAAGCTTCAGCCACGAACTGCTAAGTTGCGTCTGTAATGCATCCCTTAGGCTTGGACACAACTAGGGAGTTCCATTTTGAGTTATATGTAGCATTTACCTCATTCATATGGATATATGTTGTATGAAAAAATGGTCGAAAATCTTGTATCTCTTTCTTAGCTACTGATTGTGCTTCAAATAGAGCATTCAACTCATTTTCATCTTGTTGGATCTGATCGAACTTTTCCTGTTGCTCCAATGGATCCATGGTGATGACAACTTCCTTTTTAAGCGACTACATCTTTGTGTGCAAATCCTTCAGGGTCTGGTTGCATTGTGAAATCATCCCCATCCAGTCACTAACTTCTCGTAAAATCTTTGTGCATTTTGCAGTTTTCTTGTGTAGGGGTTCCCTTGTATTATTTCCTTCAAGCACAACTATTTCCACTTTCTCTTGAAGCTTCTGCAACTATGACTCTCCCGCAACTATGCTTCAAGGCTCTCAATACGAATGGCCAAATCTGACCATGCTTCCCAGAGTAGCTCAATTTTCTCTACCGGCTCTCCTGCTACAATGGATTCAGGCAGTTGGGGTGTTGTCCTTCAAATTAATGGCCAAGATTCTGCAATATTTTCCTGGACCTTTTCCATTTTCTGATCCAATTGGATATTTTCATACTCCTCCTTCATCCAGCATGCTTGCATGAGGAGTGCTTCCTCCTTAGCAAACTATGTGTCTCGTTCAGTCTGTTGGAGCTTCTACTCCAATTGATTAGTTGAAGCTCTGCTCATCCCAATTAGCTGTGTTGATGGTCATTGAGCAAGGTCACTAGAAGAAGTAGTGGCCTTCATGGGTACTCAGACCTACAGTGGGATTCCATTGGTCATTGAGTGTTTCGATAATGTCTCTACCTCTTCCTCCCTTGTAGATTGACCTTGTGGCTGCTGCACAAGTCTCATTCTTACACTGATGGAAGGAATGGGAGTATCTCTTCTTTCTCCAAGAAGAGATGCACCATCTCTATGCACTATTGTGGGTTTTGGAGTACTATATCCAGTTGTTATTGCAACGAGGTTGCACTCTATCCTGATGTTGATTCAGGTTTCATATAAACATATGGTACTTCCTCCTATTTATGGACCACGGTGTCTGTGGTTCTGCCTATTTGGCTGGAACTCTCAACATTGACTATTGAGATAGGGTGCTAAGGGATTGGGGCTTGCGGTATGGGAACAATCCGAGTCTCCAACAAAGGTAGAGTGTCCCAAATCGACACAAATGGAACAATTGACTAGCTTTCTGGTATCTATTTGGGTAGTTTGATTTATGGACCACGGTGTCTGTGGTTCTGCCTATTTGGCTGGAACTCTCAACATTGACTATTGAGATAGGGTGCTAAGGGATTGGGGCTTGCGGTATGGGAACAATCCGAGTCTCCAACAAAGGTAGAGTGTCCCAAATCGACACAAATGGAACAATTGACTAGCTTTCTGGTATCTATTTGGGTAGTTTGGGGGGATCCAAATGCATGGGCTCTGGTTCAATGGTTTGGGGTTGGTTGGTTGTTTCTTTTGGTGGGGATTGGGGTTGTTGGGGTGATGGGGGTTGTTCAATGATAATGGTGGTGGATGTAGTGGTATCCAACTCAAGTTCATTCTGGATGTCAATGATAGTTTGGGCCACTTGAGTAAGAGGTATGGTTGATGATATGGGTTGGGGGTTTAGGATATTCACTAGGGAGAGCCTGGTCCTGGGTTTCTTGACCAAAGGGTCTGCAATGAATGATGTGTTAAGGATGTCATTGAAATCCTTACCTATCAACATAGCTTTATCTGGAATCTGTGGGAACATGGGTAGTGCATCCCCGAATTGTGCGAGTTGTGTTTCACTCCTGGCCATGACATTACTTCCTTGTCAAAGGCATCCTCATCCAAGTAAAATGACATCATATGTGAATGGAAATATTCAGTTTTGACAGGGTTGGGCCAAACAAACGTATGGTGATGATTCAACCCGAACAAAATATTCCTCGTTTTCAGGTTGAAAATCTCTTATGGTATACGCAACCTCTGAGTTGCGTCAATCAGTCGATTGTACCATTTTAAGAACATTGCATTATTGAATGTTGTGTTCTTGAAGTTCGGCCTTGAGTTCCAAGGATCAAACATCTTTTTCAGTCAACCTTTATTTGATGGTGATAACGGTCTTCCTGAGGGTGGTGTCCACTTTAGCATGGCGAATGCAACAAGCATGTATCCATAGGTGAAGGTTCTTCCCTTCTCTTGAGCTCCCTCACACACTACCAGGAGTTCTTCCAGTAGGTAGCTACACCAATTGAACACCACCCCATTGGCACAAAAATCCACCACTGAGAGGGCATCCAACTTGCACTCTCCTTTGAGGTATGACCTCATTGCCTTGTTAGCAATTGCATAGAAATTTTTTCTGACCGTCTCTAGTAAAATGGGGTCAATCTTGGTTGTGCACTCCCCTCTTTATGTATGAAATATTTCATACAGGATGGTTTCTCCCTTCTTCTTCCCATGTTTATTGGGGCCTTGGAACCCTTTTGAGACTTCTTATCCTTAGATGGATAGGTCGGTGAGTTGATGGATATATTCTATGTGAATGGGATATCATCTGTCGAGCCATAAGCTCATGTCATGTACCCAGATGATGAGGAACTAAGTACACCATGAAACCTCATTGGTAGTGCCAAAGACTAGAAAGTCTTGGAGATTCATGATTGTGGAGTTAAAGAGGTTGATGAACTCCAACTTTGATATGAACTGCATCCCTCCCATATCTTTTGGAGCCACATTCTAAAACATGTCAATGTTCATTTGTGGGAATAGCCCCTGTCTGTCAGATCAAGGTCGAGGAGCTTCACCTGCTCGACCTTCCCTTTGAGGTCACCCATGACCTCAACCTAGGGATCATATGGCTCGTCTAGAACTAATTTCTTGGAGAGCGAAATTTGCCTTCTTGTAGCTCTCAACATCGATTCCCTAGATTGCAAGGAAACTTAGACCAACTATACTAAGCTTCGGGGTCGCGACGGAGAGAATTTGAAGGCTCTATGACAATTTTAGAAATCTCAATTACGAAATGGAAAACAATAAGTCTTACGTTGATTTCACGTAGTCTTATACTCAGGCTAGTTGGTGGGATTTTTCATTACTCCTAGGTCATTCATGATTAACCCTATAGGCACAACCTAGAGCTGAGGTGTCTGACGAGACTGTTTAATAGGGTAAATCTATTAGGGGATTCGGGCATTTATTGAACAAGTTGGATAGGGATGTGGCCGAATTTAGGCCTTAACATTTGAACGGTTGAGAATCATGGTGTGAATACCAATGGCATCTTCACATATTGCAGATTTATGGTCTAATAGAGTTTGGATGGGTTACTGTAGAGATCATAAAGGCTATGATTGGACCAGGTGCATGTGGCACATGGACTAGGATTGTGTTTGGATTCTTTCTCCCTTCGACCACAATGAGGTCCCTGTCATATTTAATGATTGTATTTAATGGAATCATGGTTCTTATGATCATGAATTGTTGAGTAAGCAGTTCTGCACCAAAATAATACTTAGACGGAAATAAAAAAATGAAATACATGTCATGAAACAACAATTCACACTCTGAATTTATTAACTAATTTTAAATAAATTGAAGAAATTCAAATCTAAATACTATACATACTCCTCTGGACTAGAAAAACAGTCCTTTAGCTCAATCCTGAGAAATATAGGGCTTCAGGCAAGCACCATTCACCCATCTTGGTCAAAGTATACCATCCAATTGCATGAGTCTGAATGCTCTAGAGTGTTGGATCTCTACAACTATAAATGGGCCCAACCAATGCATGCAGAACTTGCCTGGATGTTTCTGGTATCGACTATCATAAAGTAGGACCTTATTTCCTTGCGCAAATGTTTTGGCTTTAACATTACTTTCATGCCAGGTCTTCTGTCTAGATTTCTCAACTGATTGATGAAATTCTACTAAAAACCCGACCTCATCAAGTTCTTGTAACTCCATAATCCTCTACACAACTGATTCATCCTTTGACATATGGGTAACCCGTGTAATGTATAGAATAGGGGTAATGAAATCTATAGGTACCACCACCTCTTTCCTGTAGACCATCTGAAATGGAGTATACTTGTGGAGCTTCTTCATGGTCATCTTATAAGCCCATAAAATTGTTTGGGCTCTGTCATCCCAATCTTCCCTGTTTGCATAACAAACCTTCATCAAAACTCTCTCCAGAATCTTGTTAAATGCCTTTACTGTGCCATTGGATTGTGGATGGTAAGAGATACTTTTATGATGTTGGATTAAGAACTCTGTTGTAATATTTTCTATTGTACTATTGATAAAATGACCACCCTGATCACTAGTCAGACTCCTAGGATATCCAAACTGAGTGATAATGTTTTCAAAAATAAACCTGACAGTGGTATCAGTTGAACAACCCTAAACAAAGAATACCTTTTCCCATCTTGTTAGGTAATCGGTTGCAGTGATAATGTACCTGGACTTTGAGTGCTTAGTTGTGGGGTTGACCAGTCCAATAAAATCAACCACCCAATTCTCAAATGATTGTAGAGCTCGAACTGGCTGAAGAGGAAATTATTCGCATCTTGATGGCTTACCTACTCTCTGGTAAACATCGCAAGATATAGCATACTCCTTTTCATTCTTGAAGAGCGTGGCCCACCATAATCCATCTTGGAGGACTTTCTTTGCAGTGGCCTTTCCTCCAACATGGCCTCCCACAACTCCATTGTGGCACTCCCAGAGGATATCCTATCTTTCATGGTCCAAAACACATCGCTTGAGGATACTGTCTAGGCCCAACTTATACAATTTCCCCACAATCAATTGATAGTC
>CBVK0101020438.1:0-10129 GCA_900067695.1 Picea abies
TCTTCCTTCATCTTCAATTGTTCAAACTTGGCTCTAAAAGTTTGAAGCTTGGCTCCTTTGAATTTTACATCTCCTTCATAAATATTATGAAGTTTATCCCAAATACTATTTGCACTGTCACAATGCATGACCTTCACAAATATTCAATCAGACAGACTGCTTAGAATGGTGCCTTTATCTTTTGAATTGTTTTCACTGAGTTTCTTTCCTTATTTGTTTGTGGGGGGAGTGGTTGGTGTTGTATATCGATCTACTACTGAATTCCAACTCCCCGTGTTCTCTAGCACCGACCGGAAAGAGTCTACAACCCCCTTTCCTTGCCCCATCCTGCCTCCCTGAAATATAAGTGTAGACCAAATTGTCACTACCACAATCACTGCCACTGTCGACATGTCATTTTCAACCTGTCACTGTCTCATCAACCTATGTTCATGTACCATACCATGCATCAACTATGTACCAAGACCTCAAGCATGTATCATATCATGTACCATGAAGTATGCTTCAAGTATATGTCAATATCGCAAATATGTACTTCTAGCAATGAACCATAACAATCATGTACCAAGTACCAAGGATATGTCTCAAGTATGTATCAATGTCACCAAGATATGAACCTAAACTATGTAAAACCATGTATCAAGAGGGCCTTTAAAACATGCCTCAAGCATGTGCCATACAATCCATGATACAAGCCTCAAACAAATGCATACAAGGCATACCTTTACTCATGAATAATATCTGAAGCATATCATCATAGACCAACTAAGAAATATGTATATATCATCTTCAACAAACAAGATATGGCATCTTCTTCAAGGTATTTTCATAGATCTATGACCTGTCTTCACTACAACTCGCAGATGTCCATGCCTTTCTTCATTGCAACTCACACATGTTTACGCCTTTATTCATTCAAAACTCATGGATGGCCTCATAAAGTTATATTTTCTTCGACTTCGCTTCGCTACCTCATACTTCCCTTCTTCAAACTTTTCTACCTCATATATACCATGAAAATATTTACCAAAAAAAATTGAAAGATATATAATCATTGAACTTATGTATCATAAGTGAGAGGCTTCATGAGTTGTATTTATACTTTTCCATGCAACTATTTTTCCTTACTTTAGGCATTTCTTGTCACAATCACTTTACCCTTTCATTAATGACTTATAACCAAATAGGGTTTCTTAACCATTCTTTGGGGCTTCCAGCTTCACAAGGCCATAAATCCTTACCCATGAGGACCCACGTGGCATAATACCTACCACCAGAAAAGGAATGATGAGGAATATCCATCCATGAGTGTCTTACCTACATTTACACTGTCTGTCATGTGTGTTTTCCTTGATAAACTATGGGATTTGTGACCACACCATCGAGGCTTCTTCAAGGGTTGACATCAATGACAACCAATATTTCAACACCTCCCTATAATGTCATTTTTTACTATAAAAAGTACCTAAATGATTCATTACTACATCCATGGAAACAAAAAGCGATCGAAAAGTAGTCCATATGAAAATATCATGCTTTATCCATAAAAGGAAATATTCATAATAATATTTTGTAAATTGTAGCTTGACTCTTACAAATGCAATCCAATTTCACATTGCAACCAAATTGATTTCTTCATATTGATATGGGATTTTTTCTCGCAAGGATCTCACTGAATAATCAGTAAGATCTTCCTAGGATTGGCCTAGTAATCCTGGACAAGAATGGGCTAGATTTCTTATGGTTCTCTTAGAAACAAGCAATAATATCATTACACAAAGAGATGGGAGAATGTAATACATTTTCTTAAAGGTTATCCTTAGCTTATTCATGGTTGTTGCAATCCTAAAGTTCCATATCTGGGTTCTACAACCTGCTTCCTGTACACCAAAGAAAAAACAATACCATTCTACTTGTCTTCCTAGTGTTAGAATCCTAGATCTAGCTTGGATCTAACCTAATCTATAACAATATAAAATAGATTTGAATATTTATGTATCAAAGACAGACATTCACGGGAAAACCAAATGATATATTAATGAAACATAGAGAATACATGTGAATTCATACCTCAACTTGATGAAGATACATCCTCCTTCAGCCTCCTTGCTCCTTTCGTCTCCTTGCAGCTTCTTGGTCAGTCTAGGCTCATTGAATCTTATCTATGATGATGGATACCTCTATAGTTGGACAACATAACAATAATATCAATTCTTTCTCCTCTTTCCCAAGGATTTCCTTTGTTATATAGCTCTTGGAGGAGGCTTTAGAGGGGCTTCTAGATATTCTAGAAACCACTAGAGACTAAAATGATGTGATTTCCTAGGCCTTTGACATGAATATCCAACTCATCCCTCTCCTATCACCTTGTAACTCCTCAATTCTATAAGTCCAAAAGTGCCTCGCTTATTGAGCCACTAGTTTCCGGCGAGGGCATCACTTGGTGTGTAATAGATGTCCAGTGAGGGCCTCCAAAAATGATCCAAAAGGGATCAAAAATTAGGCAAAATATCTATTAGGGATTCTATCTTATAATGTCTTCCTCTCTAGCATATAGGGAAATTAAGGCTATAACATATGCCCCCTATTGTGTTAGGTCAAGAAAGGAGTGGATAGTCGAAATACATTATAATAACTATCCATGTGAGGTAGCGCAAGGAGAGAGAAAATGAGTTTCAGAATTCAAAGAAGTCCTGCAATCAAACACCAAGGATGAGAGCATATATAGACCAATCCTCTAGGTAGACATAATCAGACTCTGAATTAGAATGGCCGCCAAACAATACGCTATGCATCCATGATATGAAATGCTAGACCATGGCCATGAAAGAATACACAATGGATCCATGTCATCAATAATATTGTAGCCACGAGACAATACAATGTGGAACTACGTCATGAACTCAATCATAGACACCAACAAATATAATGTGGATCTATGTCAAGAACATAATCATATCCACCAACGTATACAATGTGGATCTATGACACAACATATAGATTCTAGGAATGAAGCAAGCCCCAAGGAGAGTTCCCCCAAAGCCTTCATATACAAGTGATATACTCCATAAAAACTTGGGAGGAGATGTTTTAAAGGATTGATGTGTCCCCAAACCCAATTTATTCGTCCCAAACCACAATGGTATGAATCTACATCATGAAAATAAATGACCTGATTTCGAGTATGGTAGAAACCATTTGATTACTGTTGATTGATGTATATCATTAACAGATGTGAGGAGACCCACCAATGATGAATACGGACCCCAAGGTACCTATTACAATCCAGTGAGTGTGAATAGATGATCTAATGTTGAACACTCATAAAACTAGTTGATCAAGAGTCAATGATGTAAACCCAGTGTCAATTATGAGGAGACTTGCCACTGAGGACTGAAAGCTCCAAGGTACCAGATGGTTTCCAGATCCCTCTCTGAGATAATTTTTTGAAGTCGATAGGAAGATATTTGTTGAAGGAGGTCCTTAATGCATCCCCCATCAATTGACATGAAACAGACACTAAGAGATTATATGAAGAGAGAGTATCATAAAATACAACTGACACAGGTATGGATGACTCGAAAATTCAACAAAATAGAAGATGGTCGACTCATGCTTAAAATTCCCTTGAAAATATAGAATGACACAATGATGAATTTGTATCAATACATGAGAGTCGAACGAATATAGTGCAACAGTGTAGGAGGCATTGAAGCACTCTCCATGATGACTGGAAGAGTATCCTACCAGAGGAGTAACTCTGACTCATATTACTGGGATGAATCCTAGGAAAGATAAAACCAAATTGTATGATGAGGACTCAAAAAAGTGTCATGTTCAAGGGTGACTTAATTGACACTGCCATTTTGAGAATAGACCAATGGTGAAAAACCCCCACTCTTTTTTTGGTTTTTTATTTTTTTTGTATTTTTTGTCTCCTTCATGGTTTAATGAGCATGAAAGAATGACACAAGTATGATTGGTCTCCTTCATGGTTTAATGAGCATGAAATAATGGCACAAGTAATCTTGATACCCTTTTCGTGTCCTTTTATGAGTCCAAAAAAGAGATAAAAGTATACCCGGCGGGAGAGGACGAATGGATTAACAACATGCTCCTATGTTCCAAGCACATGGAACTGAGATAAGCAATGAGGAATGCAATGGTACTAGTAAGTGACATACACTCTTAGCATTTATTCTCTCCTTGGTTAAGGGGATTCAAAATAGAGACTAAATAATGCAAGAGGTGGATGGTCAACGCTACTGCATAGCAGTAATCGGGATATGGGAAAACAACAGTGAAGTGGTAGGAGGCATGACACAAGAAACAAATGCATAGGTGACCATTAAGCAACATAAAAAAAAAAAATTTGGAACCCCCATGGGATGTGGCCATAATATAGACAAAGAAAGGAGAATGAGGCTCAATATTCAAGTCATGGTGGGGCTAAAGGAGGGCTCCCAGGCCTACAACAAAACTCAGCATGGGAACCAAATGGAAATTCAAGTGATAACTAAGGCACCCATGAAGGGTAGGAACTATAGAAACAGTTACGAAGTGCAAAATGAGAGGCTAAGATCGCAACAGGTCGGGTTCGTACCTAAGGCATAATGTTGGCAGTATGGATGGTTAATAATGTAAAGCGGAAAATGTAGGGAAAAACATATTCCTATATGTTAGTTTAGAAATATATACTTCAAGTGTAGTGGATGTCACCATATTCGTAAAAACATCCTTACAATCTTGTTAAGAACATTTAACCTAGACTCCAAGATCAATCAAAATAAAAATGGCATAAAAATAAAATTAGCTCATATAAAAATAAAAACCCACTTTTGTGTCTCATGGTGAAAAATGAATTTTTTATTTCCCCAAAAAATTTATAAAAGGAAAACTCACCTTGGAGAAAACTCATTCTTCACTTTGCAAGAGAGGAGTGTTGAGAGATTTGAGGAGGAATCCATCATCCAAGAATAGGTTGGGAGCTTGGTGTGAAAATTTCTTCAATTATTCAGCCAATGTGATCTAGGTAAGTGATAGAAATGCCCTCTATGCACATTTCCTTAGAGTGTTTTCTTAGATTTTGGAGGAAACTAGTGGCTTGGAGGCCCATGGAGGGATTGACCGAGCCTAAGATAGAGGGGCCTTGCATGAAACCTCATGGATGTGGTGCGGGCCCTCACTAGATGAACTGAGGGAATCCAACAGGGCCTCGAATGATGCTATAAGAGTGTATAGTGATTACCAAGATAAATTTTCTGGGAAAGTCAATAGATCACCTTTCAACAAGGATTTTTCCAAGAAGATATAATCTTCAGGTAGCATTGGGCTGATGGGTTTATTTTCTTTTGTTTTGGATGCAGGAAATGAGGTAAAAATGATTGAATGGAAGGAAAGGCAGCATGAAACAGATGAATATGCCGCACAAGGAGACAATATGACCTTGCAATCCCTCTGGGAGTGTGGGATGATGAAGTTCTTTCACTTCCCGATGTTGATCTCCCTAGAGTTGTTATTAGACCAATTGGTCTTGTACTAGGAGCTTGACTAGGATTGCTTCATAATCCAGAGGAAGATCCTATAGCTAGACATAGATGACATTTAATTTTTCACTGGTTTATCCCTGCAAGGTGTGTTGTGGCAAGTGGGTTACACACCAGGTGGAGATGATCGTTCCATCATGAGTTATATTGAGTAATATTGTTAGGTTGGTGCTCAAAAGATGAGAGGCCATATTCCAATCCAGGATATTTTGGATCTTTCATTGAATACCATCCTCTTCTACATCACCTACGCTTTGAGATATACAACCTCTCATTTGGCTTCCATGCCCAGCATACAGGTGCCTCTCATGTGCCTAGAGCCTAAAATATCCAACTAGTGTGAGGGAGTCCTTGCTAACATGAAGAACCAATTGTCTCATTGCAAGCATGGAAGGCAAAAGCAATTTTGTTATGTTTCCCTTCTCATGAAAATTTTCCTAGAGTGAGTGCCCCAGTTGGCACCTCAAATAGTGTTGTTTCATCCAACGCCTTCAGACCCACCGATGGTGTTTTGGGTCGAGTAAATGGAAAGGCCACCAGGGGGCATCATCATGATCATTATGGGATTGGGTTTTCCAACTAATGGTGATGCCAAATTGTGAGCAGCGAGGACTTCCCATATGTAGGGATGGACTTCTCTCGTGATCCAGAGCTGCCACTTCCCCTGGGTGAGGAATGGGGCCCCACGGGTGAGTTTTTTGGAGTTTTTTGTATTTCCATTTTTTTGGTATTTTGGCATATATGATTTTTTTATGTGGGTGCATACTGACATAGTTTCATGTTTTATAGATGTAGGACCAGAGTGTTCAGAAGGATGGGGTTAATATCATTGTCATAACAGCAATGAGGACTCATCGGGAGGGAAAGGAGGTGGTAGAAATAAAGAACTACATTGTGTATGGAAAAATTTAGAGGGGATGACCCTGGGAGTCCCTCGTATACTAGAGCGTGTTGTGCCCCTACACCTTAGGCAACATGTGAGGGGTGTTTCTGGTCCTTTTCACTGACTGCTTCATAAGTTACCTTGGACAGTGTTGTGATGTCATGAGTATCATGATTGAGGATCTCATGTGTACTAGATACATATATTAGCAAACAAGCACTTTTTTGTATCAAGAGGCTAGTAGAGCCCCAATTTTGGTTATGCACCATGTTTTTGGAAGGATGTAACCACACTTTGATAATATGTGTGTGTGTGTGTGTGTGTGTGTGTGTGTGTGTGTGTGTGTGTGTGTGTGTGTGTGTGTGTGTGTGTGTGTGTTTTGTTTCGGCTGCTACCTATGGTTGTCTAAATGATGTGACTGATGACCCATGTTATATGCACATACATGCTTAAAACTTAATTTTAATGAGACAATTGACAATCCAACACATAGTTAGCTAACGAATCATCCAATGCATTAGATCTCCTTGGGACATGGAAATATTCAATATGCCCAAATAATTTTCAAGAAGACGCACCCTCAAATATTTACACAAAATTTTGGGATGTCTAACAGTATATGTGTGATTCAACTGTGAGACCACAAGCTAAGATTCCAATCTAACGACTAGATGATGAATTCCAAGGGCGAGCACTTCAGAAAATAGTTCAATTAAGACACTATATTCTGCAATATTATTGGTTGCATGCCCAAGGTAGACACCTCCTGAACTCACAAGATCATCAATGGGCAACAAGATCACTTAAGCAATGGAAGCAATGTTTCGGGTACTACAACTAGCACCATCAGCATATCCCATGTAGACTAAGGAGGACAATGACATCTGAAAATCAAGAGGAAAGCATGATAAGCAAATAATTGAGATAATTAACATGCTCATAAAAGAAAAAACAAACCACTCCAAACTAACACACGCCTATGTACAATGCACTACACATTTTGATTATTTACACCAACTAGAGCCCATTTCTAGGCTCAGGCCAAGGATCATTTTCATAACTAGTGAACTCATGAGCCAATGTTGGCATCATATGGCTCACCATGTCGAGGCCATGCCACATAGTAAGAAATTTCTGCGGCTGAAAATACTCATTGTGAGAGGTTTTGTGAGCTATGATAGCTCCTTGATGGGACCCATCAAGACATAAAGGAAGTACAAAAAATGAATCTTCGATGGAAAGGGTAGAAAAGAATTTGGTGGAAAGTTCAGAAAAAGATATCCGAGGTAGAAAAAGGTCAATATTGGGAAGGATAATGGATTCCCTATCCAATGCCCCTAGTCTCATATTAAGACTCATCATGTCAACTCTCATTTGTTATAAATGAGGAAAATATGATTGATACATCACCTCACCCTTTGGATTTTATATGGAAGCCATGACTTCCAAGATGGTCTTGTCTAAAGGCAACTCAGTATATAGGAAATCATGTGAATGCAAAGAGTAAACAACCCATGTGGGAAGAGTAAGTTTATCACATTCCATATGAGGATGTATTTTTTTACAAATATCAGTGGGTGTTGATGGGATTGTTGGGTTGAAAATATTGAACGTAGTGAATGGCATGGATGATCCATATGAATCAACATCCTCGGGATGAGGTACCACCCAAGGATATAAATACTTGAGGTATCCACTGGTAGATGACGAGATCATGTTCATGGGAGAAATAGTTGCAATAGAATATGGTGGGGGAAGGGGGAATATTCTCGTCATTGAAGAATATTTGAACATCCTTGCACCGACATTGACAAAATACTGTGTGGTATCACCAAAAAAGGGTACATTTGACCTCACATTGGATCTAAGTTCTAGGGTACAAAAATCAAGATGATTAATTGTGACAATTTTCCCTTGGTGAGGGAAGAATAGGACCCTAAAGACTCACAAGAAAATTGCAACCATATTGTAGAACCAAGTACATCCAAGTAGCAGATTGTACTCAAGAGGTGTGTTGACAACCTCCACATCAATAGAGGCAGTCTCACCACCTAACTCAATGGGTAATGTGTTGATTATTCCATGGGGTTGGAACATGTTTCCATTGAAATATTTCAGTAGTGTTGTATAAGTGTTGAGATTAGGAGATCCAATGGATTTCCAACAAGAAATAGACATGATGCAAGTTGAGGCTCCTTCATCAATGAATGTTTGGAAGATATTTTTTCGCATCGTTCACACTTTAATATGAAACACTACTTGATGGGAGAGACTATGAGTTACCTGAGATGAATCATACGTCATCAGGATCGACTCTGAGGGATCAACCCCACTAATGGTAGAGAGAAAGGATTTCCACTATGTTGGGCATCTTTGAAGAACTTCAAGCACCGACACAACACAAGGTGTTTGTGCTAAGTCCTCCACCATGTTGTAATTTTAGTTTGTCCGTGTATTGGGATTATGTGTCATACGTCAAAGAACACCCTTCAGAGGGTGAACTGGTGTTTCAAAGTATGGCTTCTCTATCTTAAGAGGGCCACCAGGATAGGAAGAAGATGCTTCTTCTGGGGAAACATCAAAAGGCTTGAGAATGTCATAGTTATTTTTTCGATTCTACAATTTGACCGTGTGGTCACACATAAACACAGAAGCATTCGAGGAAGACCCCAATTGATGAGGGGTACCTACCATGCCCCCTTGCAGAGGGATAGGATTGGTGGAAACCATGTTCTGAGGTTGAGGGGGGAAAGGAAGGGTTAATACAATAGGTTTTTGGGGGGCCCGGTGTTGTGCCAAAAATCAATGGATCTCATCCTTCCGAGGACACTAGTGAGTAGGATGGTCCTCCCCACAAATCGTGTATGGAAACTAACTCTTCCTTTTCTCCTTAGTGCCTCCCTCCTAGGTGTTTGGGTGGAGGAAGTCCCTTTCTCATTATTGGAATTATTATTCTTGTACCTATTTTTCTTACCTCTAGGTTGCTAAGGTTTCTTTAGTTGCAGGGACTACTTCAAATTCACCTCAAACATTTGAGAAGGAACCGCAAAAATTTGAGAATTAGTGCCAGTGGCTGACGAGTGTGACTTAATGGAAATTTTATCCATCTGATCAGCTAACTGGTTAACAGATGCATGTGAAACAGAACCAACCACACCATCAACATGGGATCCTGAGTTGGGTTTTCATGGATCATTTGTGGGAGAGGAGCATTTGGAATTATTTCATATAGAGTACCCGACTAACAATAGATCAAGTACAAATGTTCGTCATGAAAAATGGATTGCTCCTAGGTGGTCACCCTGACCATAGCTACATACCTGGAAATGGGTGGTAAGAAGGACTTGGTAAACCACTCTATAAGGAGATTTTCCATAATTTGAGTCTTAATAATCCTACTTTGTCTCCTCCACTCATGTATATGATTAGAGATGTGAGTGGCATTGTATTGAAGCAACGAAGTCAAGAGCTCAGTTCCTATCTCGTACTGAATAGGAAATTGGTAGTGCATTAAAAATTCCATAGCCGGGTCATTGAAGCTTCGAAAAGAACCACCTTTAATTTGAATGTACCTTTTGGTGGCAGCTCCGGTCAGGGATCTCTAGAAAATACATAGCCTCAAACTATCATCCATCAACGAGTTGGATGAACACCACAAGTGGTAATTCATGATGTGTGCAGAGGCGTCCCCTCCCAGATT
>CBVK0101020439.1:0-10128 GCA_900067695.1 Picea abies
TTAATCTCAACCGTTCGAGAGTTGCACGTTCGATTTTGAACCTCCCCCCCCCCACCGCTAAAGGATCTGTACAACAAGGGGGCTCCAGAATGAAACTTCAGCCGTAGATCTGGGTGGATGAATTTTGGCCGTCCAGATCTGCTCATTACTTATATTAATCCGCATTCGTACCCCAACTTAAAGCCGACATCTCTTCCTCACATTGAATGGTCATTACAGACCTAGAGATTCCCCGAAGGAATCTCATCCGTTCATCAGGACTTAGCCACATGCTAACGTCTCGACATTATGGGTCGGGATTTGTCACGGCGAGAACCTAAGTCCTTGTCAACGAAACTCCCGAATCCCCGATCCTCGATTTCCCAAAATGGGTAATCTCTTGACACGTGGCCTTCTCAAATCAGGTGATCCACGACTGCTCTGGGGTTTCCACCATGGAAAGTCCCGATCCCTTGTTACCATGATTCCCGATATCGTGATTCTCGATTTCCCGAAATGGGAAATCTCATGACACGTGGCCTCCGTCGTTTGGACAATCTAGATCTATTTCATTTCTTTCACCCCTATTCACTGAGGTTTTAACCCTCAGATATCTTCTGATAGATCCAACGACTGTCGGGTTTTCCAGCCGAGATTTGACGGCTTAGACGGTTCCTAACTAATTCGGGATTTTGCGTATCGCGATTTCCACACTGCTGTGAAATTCCAAAGGGATTTAAACCCTGTGCACACTTTCCATATCTAACGGTCACGAGGGTTCACCTTCCCTCTTGAACAGATCCTAAAGCTCCTACACTTCTGGTGTGGAGTCCTCTCTCCCTGTGGACTTATACCACACTGGATGCGGTTTCATAACGCCGCTATACTTCCTGAGCTTAAAAACTCATCAAGTAACTCCTTGACACTTTGGAGCACACCAGGGTCCGAAATTGTCCTTCCAGACCCAATTTCCCCTCACATTCTCGATCCAAAGACCGCTCCACTGGCCCATCTAGGCTCAATGTCGAAACCTTGGCTCTAATACCAAACTGTAGCGCACCCTTTTTCTGGCTACCAAGGTTTAACCACTATTAAGAGAAGGTTATAACACCACTCTATACATAACTCATTTAAGCACAGAGTAAAACATATTATTTATTGCTATAATTAAAAATCCATAGCATTCCATATTAATTCGTATACACAACGGAAATAATGATAACATAAACAGTAGATTCATGCAAAACGTGATAAAAACATAATCAGATACTTATCTTTTAATAGTGGTAGAATCCACCAACTAAGTGCAGGCCTTCCACGAACCTCCCAGCCTTAGACCACACTGCTCATCAACTCAGCAATGGGTCACCCCCAGGCTGTGACTAAGCTCCACCCCAAGGCAAGGAAATCTAGGCTAGGCTGAGGTTATAGGGAAAACAACACATAAAATCTGGAAGGATTCTTCCCAGGATGCCATCTTATGCCCACTACTATCAGACTCTCATTCCCCACATGCCTGTTCCTCTTGGGAGTATACACCTTCACAAGCACAGTCCATCGGTGCTAACCTCCCTCTCTGGGTCTCGAAAACAGGCTGGATCAGGAAGTCTCAGAGCCTGAAGCTGGTGCTGGACACTCTTTGGAAGAAACCTCTTCCAACAACATGAACCTCCCTCACCTAGAGAGAGATCACACATAGGCTCAGTCACAACTCGCGCTGGCTATCAAGCCACACATAGTCTAGCTCTGTGTGGTTTCCATAGCCAACTGGAAATACAAACACGGCCTCTCAAACAGGCTCAACAATGGCTCGAGGCCTCACAGTGATGGTTCACAAGAATGCATGATGGGTGACTCCTACAGGGGTCAACACAGAATCCATGACTCAGAACAGAGGGTGAGATCGACTCTTCAGAACAACACAGGCTTTCCCACTGGTTCAACAATGGCGGAATGGTTCAGGGTCTCAGCTTTGGAACATAGCCTCCATGCATAGGTTCTATCAGTCAGATATAGGATGTGCATGGACTATCAAAGACAATACGGGGTTCTTGACTCTCATAAATGATCGCGGTATTCTTGCAGAGGTTGGGTTGGTCATACTATTCAATGCTCCCTACACGCTTAGGTAGCTAGGTGAAATGGAGGAGGAACCCTTCTCATGGCTCACCCTGGCCATTTTGTTCACATGCGTTAGGGTTGACACTTGTCACCCATGAAACTGCATGCGTTCCACCATCACGCATCTCCCTTGCATGTTCTCCCTTTGCCAGAAACTTAGGATAAAACATAAAATGCACATGTCTTTTGGGAAAATATTAAAACATTATTCCCAGGCTTAAGCCCCCTAGGCTCAAGACTTAGCCCCTTTTCCCACCTTCCAGCCCCTAATTCCTTGCCCACCTTATGGATGCTTAGTCCCCCTTCACTCATTCATCGTGGTCAGTCTGCACATGGTGGTGTTTATATTTTATTAATTGTTCTGCTTGATTACATATACAACAACAGGCTCCTGGCCTTCAACACTCGGGCTCCCTGGCCTAACAAACACATAAGCCTCCAGCTTATAAAAATTTGGCTCACCAGCCTATAAATCATAATTACAATTCCTTTCAGAACATGGTTTACAACGGGGCTCGACCTTGGGGACACTACACAAGGAAAGTTTCAAGGAATTCCAAGAGCTATAGTTGTTAGAGAAATTTCAGCTATGTAGTTGAAAAAGAGTTTCAGGAAGAGATGCATTAGAGGAATTTTTGGGTTAAATTGGACCTTATAAGAAAAAATACAGTTGATGAGTTGGAAATTCAATAACCATTAGAATTTCAAATTTTTGGGTTTGTTATCACACAAATAGTAGCTTGGGAAAATCCCAACCCAAGTCACAAAGGTGAGACAACTACGGGAGTACCTACCCACTGTCACCTTAGATAGACACTCCCCTCACTTTAGTGATGACAAATCACCACAAGGGGGGAATCTCGATGACCATAGGGGGATTGACATGGAAAGTGGGAGAATAATCAATGAACACCCCTATAGGTCAATATTGGAGGAGGAGTAAGGATTAAGAATGAGTCTTGTATATGAAAGATGGTTGCCAAGTATTGTGTAACTACAAAACAATGTTAGCCCTGCCCAAAACAAGACAAATGATGGATACAAAATCCTTAAAGAAAATGGGATCAAGCAAGAAACTTTGTTGTCCAAAAATTATAGCAGTATATAAGTGTATAAATCAGCAATAAAATATATCAATAGTTGCAAATCTAACCATAAAAAATAAAGTACAAGATGTTGGAAATAAATCTAGTAATGACTAGTTAAACCTCCAATGATTTAGCCAAGAATTTGATGATATTTAGGGTTGTTTATTAAGTGTTGTCAAAAAATTATTATGAAAACCAATTGGATGTAGAAAAAAATTTCTACAACAAAAATATCTAGCCACATAAATCAATAAGTAAACGATCGAAATGATAGCCAATAATTAATAGAGAAATAATATAGGTTCACAAGTAAATTTCAGCGGTAGATTAGAGAGTAAATGAAGAGTTTTATATGGGTTTTCTACATCCCTAATGGCTGCAGAATTAATTTGTAACATCAAATATAATTACTTGGCTAAATAAGACACCCTTAGGGCACAAACAAGCTTATAACATGTAGAATCAATTCCAACTTAGACAATTGCAATATCTCAACAACTCACATATACCAATGCAAATATTTTATATCTCCAATGCAATTCAGACTAGTGCTTAATCAATTGGGAAATGGAGTCTCTTGTGTAAAAGCTAGTTTTGTTACTTCTCTAGGGGTGTAATCCTTTTTACTCCCTACATAAAACTAAACTAGCAAGTTAAATCTAGGAGGGTGTAATCCCTTTTACTTCTCCTAGCAACCTTTGCATAAAATATAGCTTATTCAAAGATAACAAGGTAGACTTGATGGAGGGTGTATACCCTTATACTCATCCAAGGGTCTAGATGAATTAATTCTTGAAACAAGAAGAAACCAAACAATAAATGTAAAAATTCCTTACCAATTCCAATAATAACATGAAGAAACCCTTGTTTATCAACTAAATTACACCAAAATACCAAGAAAAAGCCTTCCAAGAGATAACGCCTTAATTTCTTCACCAATCGATAAGTACTAGCATCAACAAGAGATATTCAAGAAATATAGAAAGAAAAATGCCCAAGTAGGGCAAAAATGTAATCCATACACTATGTAATTCTCAAGTGCATTATGTCCAAATGAAATGAAAGTGACCTCTATTTATAGAAGATCACCAAAAACCAATTTGTCCACATTTATAAAATTCAACATAAAATTAGAGAGGTCTACCTCCATATTTGTCTTTTACAACTTAAAATTACAAAATCATAAAGTAACTTTCCCCTTTTAGGGGTGACATCGTGCCCTAAAGGATGACATTAAGCCTCCTAGAGAGACGTTGAATCCTTTGGTGAAGAACGTTGGGCCTCCAAAGGCCATAATCTATGCCACCAAGTGCTATAATGCATGTCAAGTGTCTCTCTTTCCATCAAACCATGCCACATCACCATCATCCATGAGAAACCCCATCAAAACCCTAGCCCTCATGTGACGTCTAGGGCATCGAAAGTGATGTTTTGAGCCTTCCAAGACCAACATTGGGGTGCAAAGGGATGGAACATGATCATCTCATGGTGTCCAAGTGCCTCCAAAGGAAATTGTTTGACTCCCATGTTTCCAATGAGAGGGGGAACATCATCCAACCTATGGGTTTCATGCCCCTATGAAGGTCCAAGAAACCTTGTGCCTCCAGAAAAAGACTTCCACTTGGTAAGGCCCTGCAAATATAAGCAAATTTTCCCTCCAAGGGTCCACAAGTCACAAGTATCATTCCAAGTAAGCCATATATAATAAAGTAACCACCCAAACATGTGCATCAAATCCCCCTTTTCAAAATAAACAAATGCTCAAACATCTTATGCAACTTGCCAAATTTAAGTATGGGAGGGTTGTCATGGTGACATATTGGGTAGATTGTTCCCAAAGTCAAGAAGTGTTTCCCAAGAGGACCATCTCTAAGTCATGCAACGAGTATGAGGTGGATGGTGCTATGCCCTTTGGGCATGGGGTTTCTTGACACACAAGGGCTCATATTGTCTCATTTATGGGTGCCTTTGTAGAGGGTGCACTTTCTCTTGAGTTTCCAACTATTTGTATGCCCCCTTTTTCCAAACCCCCTTTTTCCATATTTCTAATCCATGCTATCATTTATAATTTGTAAATTTGAGGGTCCCCATTTAGGGTTTCCAATCTTTAGCATTAATTTTGGGATTGGGGTGAGCACTGATTAAGTAGAACTCAAGTTGGACCAGATTTTGATGGTCCTTATTTGTTGTGTTCACTTTCTTTTTCAGCATCAGTTTTTTATTCTTTTATAGTAGATGCAATCTACCTCTAGGCCGTCAGATCCTCTTCCCATGAAATGAGGTGCAAGCCCTTCTTGGGTTAGTAATGCCCGAAAACCCATAAGATAAGGAAACAAAAGGGGTAAGACATGTGTAAAGTGGAAAGTATGGACATGATGGTACAATGACTCTTCTAGAAGACCCCTCAGTATCAACACTATCCCCAAGGGTGACTCACTTACTTAGGACAACATGCCAACCACCAAGGTGAAATGAGGCAAGAGCCATAATTTCCGAGCAAACGTTTTCAAAATCAAGAAAAGACCCTTTTAAACATGTTCAAATGCTTCATTTATTAAAATGACACTCACAACAACACTAGACTTGTTACCTCATGGAGCAAGACCTATTGTCCTCTGTGAGCCATGGAGGTGTGGTGGACTCTACTGCCATCAATCAAATGGTGTCGTGTGGTAAGATAGTTTCTTTTACCTGGTCTTCTGCCTCTCAGTTTTCCATGTTTGCAACCTCAGGGACTTGAGACATCATCTCCTTAGTTATCCCTAGGAATGTGGGATAACATGTAGCTCCTACTTGGGGACATGTGCTCACCGTAGAGTGCATGAGAACCTCAACATCTCCTGGTAAGACTTGATCCTACACACACTGAAATAATTTTTTTTTTGGGTATCGAGAGTGGCTCACTCACTCTTTATTCATATGATCAAAATTCAAATTTGAAAACTATCTAAAGAAGAAAATCTTGCATTTTGTTTAAAATTTCCAACTAGCATGTAACACGATTTGAGAAAATGAAGTAAAGCAACTATCCATAAGTGAAAATAAAGCAATATGTAAATAAAAATATGAAAACATATGCAACTACACTAGGGTAAAACACACAAAATGCAAATGCAAGAAAGTAAAATGACCTATCTACTTAGGCTTGAGGTCCATAGTGATCCAGTCTTGTGGATGTCAGGTGAAATGGTACAACTAGTGCAACCAACTGATCATCTCATCAAGGTATCTCCCCCTGTGATTAATCATTCACATGTTCTCTTCTTGATGTGAAGGAGGAACAAAGTCCTGAATGTCTTCATCAAATGGAAGGGAAACACAAGAACTTCATCTTCACGAGGATCCTCTTCCTAGATTGAATCATTAAAGTGCTCGCCACATTCAAGAGGTAACTCATGTTCTTCTTCCCGAGGAATAATTTCTTCAATCACACCTTCATGGGGTGATTCCCGCTCCTCTTCAAGGGATTGGTAAACCTATTGACAATATTTTTCCTTGACAATAATCACTCTGTTGATGCTTAAAATCACAACGATGAATATTGCTCCCAAATGATTGCCAAGCTCTATTATTTATTTATAATAATAATAATTAACTAGTAGGTGGGACCCCCTTGTAGACTAGTGGCACTATGATGGATGTGTTGCACTCATATTTTGGTTTGATGTTATAATGATGCCAACATAGTCTTCTACGGTTGATGATTCAAGTCATGGTTTTATTCATCATTGCAACATAAGATAGTTGGTTGAATGTGTTATTGCTAGATGATTTTGATGGTCACTTGCAACTTATGGCAGTACTATGGATAAAAGGATCATTTTTTTACACGTGTTATGTTTATGCATTAAACATTGTTGATTATTTTATACATGATTTGATGCAAAAGATGATATGAGAGTTTGAACAAAAAGGAAAAAACTATGAACGAGATCTAAGGTTATATGTGGTGATAAAATAAGGTGTATAAACCTTGCTGCTATACTTATGCGCTTTGATTAAAGGATTATGTGTGAGGCATATATGCTAACGTTATAACATATGGTTGTTGTTAAAGTTTTCATATGATTTGGGGCAACACACTATGCAATGGATATATCAATGAATATTTGTTTGAATTAATGGTTGATGTTATGGTGTATGGGATGGATTGTACATTGAATTGAATAGGGTTGGGGAAGGAAGCAACATGCATTTACTACATGTCACTCAAACAACCCTCGAGCCCATAACCCTAGCCATATTTGCATTTGGTTTTTCAGCTATGGTGGTTGTGGATGCTCCACGATTTCTGGTTGTGAAAGGAAAATATAGTCCAAATCTTCCCTCAAGCAAGCTTTCCAGGTATGGTTCCTTTATTTTCTATCCATGATGGTCCCTTTGTGTTATGAATCATTTTTTTGGCTCAGAATTGCATGAGGTATGTGTTTTTCTTAAGTTTTGAATGTGTATCAGTGTTGTGCATATGGTTTCTTCTGTGAATACTTTGGAATGTTGGCGTTTTAAAGAAAAGGAATGGATTTTATTGCTATGTGTATCTTGTGCATTGGTTATTGGTTTAAAACATGTTGGTCAGCTTGGTGTTTTACTTTGGTTCTCTGTGGAAAATTATGATAATGGTGTAACAAGCTCTGAGTTTTGGTGCATGGGTTTTACTACTAGTCTTTGTGTTGAATTCTTGTCACTCCTTTTCCTCTCGGTGGCAGGTATGTTTCGTTTCTTCGGGTTGCAATCAAAATTGTCAAGTGTTGGAGTGTTCTTGCTTCGTTCTGGCCAAACCTCAAGATATATTTTGTCATGGCATTGCCTTTACTATCACTCTTGCTGAAAGTGTTTCACAGTAGGGTCTTGGGCATCACCCAAAATTTTAAATGGAAGTTCGTTTATGATTGGGTTGGTCACGGTTTGTGTTCAGGCATTTTCTTCATAGTATTTTGAGTATTTGCTTCCTCTCGTCTCTATTGGAGTGGTTGACTGTTATGTTTTGTTAACCCGTACTGTCAAGTTTTTGGGTTAAATTTTATTCATCTATGGTGGTTTTAAAAGGGAGCACGACCTATTTCTGGCTTTGAAGATCATCTCCTGATTGATAAATTTGTTTTAAAAAAAGGGGCCACAGATTATCTGCATCCCCGAGGACTTTCCATTTGGTCAAGCTATTTTTTGTTACTTCACTTGTTGTGTTAAACCCTAAAATGATCTTGGTCTCATCAGATATTAAAGTCACATGCGTGTGCTCGGCTCTGTTCTCCTCGAGCACGACTTGGTTCTGTTTCTCCTCAGGCACTATTTGGCTCTGTCTTTTGTTGAGCATTTCTTCTAATGAAATTCTGTACATGAATCTCAGGCTCAAAGTTGCATGTTATTGATTAAATGTTGCTTTCGAATCGGGACTTGGGTTGATTATATATATAAATGTCTGTGTGTGATTGAATTAGGGCCCGATTATGAGTTTTAATGCAAATAAATTATGTCAAACAGTGTTGGAAAATCGACAGTTGGAGGTTAATACTGGGCCTGTCCTTATTTGAGTTCAAGAAATAAATAATTGGATGTGGATGGCTAGAATCACTCTGTATATTTCTATTTTGTTTTAAAAGGAAAAGGGGTTAGCATTGAAACATCAAAGATTGTGACTTGAAGGGTTATAATTGTGGAATTGGCAATGATGTTATTATGTTGTTGCATAGATATTGTATAGATGCAAAGACTGTTATAATTGAAGTATTCTGGGCATATTAATTGTCTTTTATTTGAAGTCAACAAACATTCTGTCTATAAATAGGGGACAGTTAAATGATTTTGGTTTTAAAGTGGATGCTTATTGGATTGTGGGTCTGAACAAAGTTATGGTTGTTGTTTGATTTAATTTATTTTTTATGAACACTATTCGTATTATTCCCTCTCGTACTATCACTTTTTTGCTCATTATACCCCCCTCATGATCCCAATTTTATTTTTACATGCCTTGTTCTATAAAATAAATTAAAAACTTTGTATGGGGTGGAAAAATATATGACACAGAAATAGGTGGAAACTGATATATTTTGGTATTGATTGCACAATTAGTTATTTAATGAATTGTTGAGCAATACTCTACTTTTTATTCCCTATCATGTTACCACTTTTTTTCTCATTACAATCCCTCTAGATGTCCCATGAACCCTATTTCACCCCCTGATCACTTGGAAATTATTAAATAATTTATTATGGATTGAATTGCATGGGTATTATGTCAATTTCCTAGCCAAACATTGATTCATATAAACAGAATGTCATGTATTCTCTGTTAAGGGATAGTTACTAATAAATTGCTACATATAGGATGAGTTTCTTTAGCAGAGGAAGTCATGGCATAAACAATAGAGGAAGAGTTAACTGGAACAGAAGGCCTAGAAGGATTAGATTCTCAATTCATTTTGATGTCGACCCCCAAGAGTTGAACCAAAATTTTTAAGTTGGGTTCTTCAATTGGATTGGGAAAGGGATAGTTCAACCCCGACCATAGAGGCCTCCCTTCCATCCTCAAAACATCTCCGGTATTCTTGTGCCTCCTCATGTATCTAGGCAACCAAAAGTTCCTGAAAATGATGGATGGCAGGAGATTGTCAACCCAAAAGTCTCTCACCATCATGGATGGACCAACTTGTCATTCCCTCCTCCCTCTCCACCTGCAAATCCTAATGTTCAAATTTCCCCTGTGGATTCACCTGTTCAGTCCTCTCATGCTAGAAAAAGGCTTAAGACTGATGTCCCCCATGTGCAGGACAAAGGTAAAGCTGCTGCTTCCCCTTCATCTACTTCAAATGACTCATCAAAATCAGTGTCCTCCTGTATGCATCTGAAGGATGATTGTTCCCATGTTATTAGTGAGATTTGTTGGACAACTGAGGGGGGGGGGGGAATCAGTTGTCACCGTGCTTAAACAATTATGCTTCTT
>CBVK0101020440.1:0-10128 GCA_900067695.1 Picea abies
AACACACCTTAAATGTGTTTGAAATCTCAAGATGTGTAGCAGTTCAGAAAACCACAATGGTCGTTGATTTGGGGCCACAAAGATTTGACCTAGGCCATTAGATCTGTTTGAAAAGGTCGGAGTCCTTCATAGTCGTCGGATATGGAAAAAAAGCATGGTGGTTAAACATTGAAGTCCTTCAAGCCTCGCCACTCTGAATATTTTATGTTCTTTTTCATAAAAGAAGAAAACGCCCCAAAAATCCAAAGTTCTTGAGTGAATCTATGTCGTAGATCACTGAGAGGAGCACTTGACTATTGGAGTTTTCCAATGATACATTTGGGTCGTTGGATCAAGCAATGATCAGGAGGTGAAGAACAGTGGAGAAGATTAGATTCCAGCCATTAGATCTGCCCGTGAATGAGTATGAGCCATAGATATCACGGTAGTTCAGAGGTTCGAAACTTTGGGAGAATGAGTCCTTAAGATTCCAAGAAGAAAATATCCTGAAGTCCCAAAATCAGGAGTAAATCTGGACCATTCATGTTTAGGGACACATGTCCAAAGATTAGCGTTTATTCGCTAATTCGACGTTCAGGAAATTTGTAGTGTTTTGTTGAGAGTTCCCCGAAGCCCCAAAGCTCTGAAGTATCGGAGTAAATTGGGACGATCCGTTGATGGGGACACATGTCTGTAGATTATCAAGTACTTGGCCTTCGGGAGGATTGTGGGTGAAAAGTGTTTTGGTTCAGAAATTTCTAAAGTCCTGAAGTGTCAGAGTCCTAAATCTCCAAGGAGCGCTTGTTCTAGAGTTCAGAAACTTGGCATTTAGATGTTTTGAAATGTTCTAGTGTGACATATTTTGGAGTTCCTCTCGAAGCTCCAGGGAGACACCTATTAAGGAATTTAGAAGTTCGATGTTTGGGAGTTTTGAAGTGTTATGGTGAGAGATCCTCCTAAGTATGAAGTCCCAAAGTCCCAAGGTGTCAGAGTAATGTGGCATGCTAATGACACCTAGGGTGACGTGGAACCACTTTATACATGCCAAGTGTCATATTGCTTCATTCTTTTCATAGATATTTTGTGCCAATTATAACTTTACACATGTCATATATAGAATGGGCCACATGTCATCTCCATATTTTCGCCACGTATCACCCCCTGATGCATAGTTGTTGATTAGACTTCGGAAGTTTGGAGATTCAACGTTAGGGGATATGGGAGTATGTTGTTGCAAGAACCTCCAAAGCGCGAAGCTCCAGAGAACTTCACCAATTCAACATTCATGAAATCAAGGTGTGATGTTGTAAGAACCTTCGAAGTCCGAAGCTCTAGAGTACCGAAGTAATGATACTCTGAAGAGCCTCTTCGGGAGTTCACCAGTTCAGAGTCCACAGGGAATGATGTGTGGTATAGACAAAACCTCCGAAGCCTGAAGTTTTGAAGTTCCAAAGCCCCAAATCTCCGAAGAAGGGTTTGTTCAGAAGTTCTCTCATTCAAAATTTGGGGAAAATGAAGTGTGATGAAGGTGAAACCCCTGAAGCCCGAAGTTTCGGAGCCCTGAAGTCCTGAAGCTATGGATAAGTAATTTTCATTTAATCCCAGGGTCATAACTATGGTCACATGTGATTGAGAGTTGAATGAAAAAGGGTTAGTGCCCGAAATTGTTTTTAAAGACAAAAAGGGGGCTACTGGCCAAATTTTTGATTTTGAAGAAAGAAAAGTGTTAAGGAAGGATTAAGCCCATGGTTTTGAGCCATGGTCACTTGGGGAAGTGGTTTGAAGGAAGCGCCTATGCAGAATTGAATTCTGTATCGGCTAAGGGATAACATGGAAGTGTTATATGATGCAGACTAATATATATATTCTTCATGAATTGAAAGGATCTATAGCATTGTTTGGAAAATTTTGTTTATCATATTCTTAATTATAACAAAATGGTCACTTGCACATTTTGTAGAATTAAGGGGTTTAAACATATCAGTTCATAATGTGTATTCAAAATGATCTGGGTAATTTTCGACATGGAATGAGAGCAGAGATATAACACAGAAATATAGAGAGATATTATAGGAAAGACAAGAATATAATACAGGTATATCATAAATATAACAAGATTCGCAAATATACAGTAATACACGATTTCTATTAATGAAAGAAATGTATAAAGACTGTAAAAATACAGAGTGAAAGACTCGCTAGAATGGTGGCAACTTATCTCTGAGAAGATATGTGATGGCTACTCGCATTCACAAGAAGATGATTATTACAATGAGGCTCTAAGGTCCTTTTTAACATAAGGAAAATCCAAAACCCTAACCCCGGAAGATGAAATTCCAAAAGGTTTGTGGGCCTCGATGGGGTTAGTTGATACATCAACTTCCTAGCGGCATAACTTTTGCATACGATCTTCGTTTGGGGTGCTCGATACACCGTTGGAAAAGTTTAACTGAGAAGCATGATTTTCGACTGGCCCAAGTTAATTACTTTCGTGATCACGTGGGTCCGAAATCCCCAAAAAACGTTGTTTAGGGCCTCAAAATGGCTCCGTAAGTTTGGAGCCCGAAAAATTGTCGAAAAACTGCTAAGACAGAAAACTTTTTTTCGAAACTGTGGAATATGTGTGTGGCCACTGATATCCACCTGGAGAAAAAGAAAAGGAATAAGGAGAGGGAGCTTCCAACCATGATAAAGAGGAAAAAGGTTAAAATATCAAAGTTGGTAATGTAGAGATAGAATCCAACAAACACAAGGGCAAAAGGGAATAAGAAGCATTGATAGAAACTGTAAGAATCCTAAAAATAGAATTGCAGAGCTACAAAGAAGACAATGGGAGATTGATGAGAGAAAACATTTAGATAAATTATTAAGTGATGCAGATCTTAAATCAGTTGCAAAGGGAAACAAAGAATGGTTCAAAACAAGAGGAAGAATAAAGGTATCATGAAATAAGAGATGATTGTGAAAGAGTTGGTTATTCAAGAAGTTCTTGCTAAACTCATAGAAATCACTCACCTCCTTACTCAACAAGAAGGTCTTATGCATCTAAAGATTCTTTGAGTAGTCCATAAGTGTCTCCTATTAGGCACCAGGGTTATGTGCGAGGCCTCAGACCCTTCCTCATCATCATATATCATGATTAAATATTTGAGGAAAGTAGGCATACCCATCCCACTTGATGTTCTCGCGAACCTTAGCTGGGATGTAATAGTCACCGATGATGTTACCAGTGGTGAAATAGGGATGGGTTTTTCTCGATCAATGGTCTCCACTGGTGGAATTGTCTCTGATCCATTTAACTCTTCCTCATTATTACATTTATTGGTCGGGGTAATCCTTAAGGGTCCTATCAAAGGGTTATGTGGGGGGTCTTCCCCTAATATTTGCATAGCTCTTTCGGCTGCTTCTAGTAACAATATCCCCCTTTTTTGTGCCTTTCCCACTTCTGATGCTTTGTCTTCTTATCTTACCCTAAGGGATTCTTTAGCTGTGTTCTCTATTGTCTCAACTTGTACATCCATAGTCATTGATTTGAATTTGGTCATATTAGGGTTATCCCTTCTATGGAGCACTTCTTCCCAGTTCTAGGATCCCTCGGTAAAGATCTCATCTTCAAGGCTATCATGAACATATGGCCAACATGAGGACACATATGATGCATGTTGGAGTACCAGGCCTTTTAGATCATGCTTGCGAAAAATGCTTGTCGGTGACCAAAAATCAAGTTGAGTCAATCCCTCTTGTTTTTCCTGTGCAATGTCTTTTACCATGTAAAACCTAATATGAAAACCATAGAGTATGAAATCCCTCTTCTTATCCTTTACCAAAGAGGAATTATAGCCTTGTAGAATGGTTTTCTAACAAATTTATCCCACTACGAGACAGTCCGGGACCTGAACGGGGAGTAGGTGTGGTGCACTAGTAGCCCCAAATAATTTGATGTAAGTTCTTGTTTCTTCAAAATACCAGTGGCCCACTTTGCAAATCATCTTTTTGCCTGCCACTAGAAGACTTGAGAATTCTTTTCTAAATATAATGAAGTGAAGTTGGGATATGAACTCATCACATATTAGGGTGTAAAATTTTGTGTACCTATTTTCCCACAAAATGTTGAAATAAACATGCCAGATTAAATTCATACCCGCAATAGCGTTTCTCGTGCAAACTACATCCAACAGGTAAGATTCCATGTAGAAAACTGATGTTTCTCCATCTTTTGGTATCTGGTCTTGTCAGATGTTTATACTCAACTGCCTGGAAATGATGGCTCCCTAATTGAAACTACTCCCGAAGATTAACATGGTGTATGTTAAAGGAATCCATGCTTATGAAAACTTTGAGCAATCCTTTTCCCCATAGAATCGAAAGATTATATCCTTCAAATACATATGAGGCTCTTTGAGGTTTATCCTATTGTACCATCCATTTCTCCTGTTTGTGAAATTCCTATGTTCTTTCCACCACAAGGCTAGTAACCTGCTAGTGTCATGGAACTCATAAAACTTGACCACAAATTTTGTATTCAGTCTCTCTTCTGAGTCTCTACGTTTGTAGTATTTTTGTACCTCTCTTGGAAGAAAGACACAAGAACATTCACCCTCCTCATTATTAACCATGCATTTCATGACGTATGTGTGGTCAATTATCCATCCTATTTTTTTGATGCAGGGAAGAACTGGGGTCCAACAGGATACCATATGCATATATGATCGCCTAATGTTCAAGCAAATTAGGTCATCCAATATCCTGATGTTCAAGTTGTTGTGAGGTGTAAACTCCGGGTAATATTCCTAATTTATTTTTTTTTAAATATCCCCCCAATGTGGGAGCATTAATTTAGATCAAGTTCTCACCTCCATGTCCTCGAAATATGGAGGCTGGGTAAACTGTTTCTTAGTGGAAGTTTAGATAATTGACTCTGCCTTTGAAACAAAATCAAGTTCCCTTGCGGTAAATGGTGTCGACCCTTTTTCGATCTCCAATTCTTTAATTTTGGGTGTTCTTGTTGAGCACATGGTTGTCGACCTTTGGGGATGAATTTTCCTCTTCCTCACAGAAAATAACCTAGGCTTACTGTAAATGAATTGGCATAATAACCTGTTACCTCTTCGATGCTCTCTCTTGCGCTTTCGTCTACTTGGGAGATCAGTGATTTGCATATGGAATACTATGTTTGGGAAAAAACTTCATAGATTTAAAACATACCTACCTTTCCACATCGAGTCTTAAATTTAGGAGTACAGGTATGATTTATACAATCCATAACAAAATCCACATCATGCCCAAGGTTAAATCCAACTCAGGCTGGTGGCGCAAGAGCGTGTTACTTTTAGAGTTCATCGACAAATTCAAAATTTATTTTAAAGTTGATTGGTGTGTGACATCATGTTATCAGTTACATGAAGTTCTTAATTGTCTAACAAATTGCAAACCTAATCCTTCACTTAGTTAAAGGGTCTACTCAAATCAACCGAGCGTTCTTCGAACTTCAACATAACTAGTATGATCAATATCATGGATTAGGAGGATCGTTAAATGGAAAATATAGATCAACCGGGATCATTGGCATCAGTGGATGAATACTCGATCTAAAACCACATATTTGTTCTTATAACAATCAGCCAGTAGTCATGAGTGCATCGACGTTGACGAACTATTTTTTATGTTGTTTCATTGGTGCTTGTAGAAAAAAGTTTCGATGCTGACCCAAACTTTCGTACAATGTTGACATGGAGGTGTTGACGTGGAATTATGGACATGACATGGGGGACATCAAAATATTTCATGGATAATCACCGAGCGATACAATTTGTTTATGCAGAAAAACATGTGGCGGTTAATTTGACCTCTTGGGTGTGAGAAGCGTTTCTTTTTGGTGTTGGGGATTTTATTTTTGACATATGTTCCCGTGACCTTTCTCCCTCTCCACCGATGCAGAGGATATATCAATGATCGACAATTCATGATTTTTTTTCCTATGTTGACAATTTACCTTTCGGTTCTTGCCGATGCCAATGGTACATCGATGATTTGTAGAAATGTTTTTCACAGGACAAAATTGTCGATAGGCGTGTGGCCCTTTATAAAACAAGTTTTAAGTTGTGTGAAACTTAGTCTAATGCCATGTTTACTTAGAGAAAAATGTCAAACTGTTCAACAAACTTGAAACCAAAATGAATGTGGTCGATGATAAAACAAAACAAAAAGAAAAACCATTGATCCCTACACAACTGAACCCATTCAAAAAATGAGAAAGTGGTACCCAAAAAGAAAAGAAAATTTCTCAAAGAATTTTAGCCTGTGTTGAGTGCTCAACAAATGGAAATTATCTAGGAGAAAAAAAAATATCTTCTCCCTCCCTCATTCTTAGCCTATGAAAATTAATTGAGAAACCATCTAGATTTATATTATTTCTTTCCAATAGAACCATTTCTATCAATGTGTACACAAGTTCCCAGGTTCGTGAATCTGGATCTGCCTATGGAGTTTAGATTTTCCACCCCCTTTCCTATTAAACACAATCCATTTCCTTCATAGACAAGAGTTGGGTAGTGTGTCCATTGGTATGAGGCCATTTATCTATCATTCCTTTCTTACGGTGTTGCTCCACTGCCAGCGCGCATCCATAGCTACGATGGAGTCACCCCAACATCACAGACCTTGCTCCACTGCTAGTGAGCGTCGATAGCCCCGATGGAGTTATATGCATACCCTCTCAGAATTTACACTCTTTTTATGGATTATCTTTTTCTAGCATAAATACCAAGAGTGAGTTAGAGAGGAGGATATCTATTTTTTGACAAGGTGAAACTATTAAGGTGGATATTTCCCTGACTCCTTCCATAGGTACATGTGATTCTTTCTAGCTAGCCATATTTCCATTTAGCTTTACCAGGCCACTAGGAAGATATTTCATCGCTTACCAGGTAGTATGCTCACAAAGACAAATATTAATTTTTGAAAATTTGTGTCTGCCCAACATCTCTCATTTTGCATGTAAGTGCGGGTAAGGACCAGAGTTTTCTTCACTGTATTAATTAAAGTTAACCAATGCTTTACTAAACACAACTTAATTAAAATAAAATAAAAAAGAAAATAAAATTGAAAAAGGAGTTTGAAATCGGTGTTCCCTATACCCACACATTCATCCTGATAAAAAAATGTATGATGAAAAGAAATAAAAACTAAGAACAAAGCATCAATTTTTTTTTTTTTTTAATTTTTTTTTAGGAGAAGTATTGTTTTAATTCTTGTCCATTCACTGGGAGGGTGTCAAATTCCCCCTTCAGATTCTACAACCAGTATATGCATGCCCTGATCTTATCGGCTATCTGAAAATTTCAAATCTAGAGATTTTGGAACTTTCAGTGTTTTCCTTTGGGCTCGTTTGCTTTATCCCACTTCAAGACTAGGTCTCCTACTTCAAAATATTTTTCTTTGTCCTTATGTTTGTTGAATCATCTTTTAACTACTTGTTGATGAGCGGTGAACTTAACTTTATCATTTTCCCTTCCTTCATCTAGCATGAGAAGGGTATCAATCCTTTGTTGAATAGCGGATGAGGTATGAACTCTCGATGCCTGGGAAAGCTTGAAAGATTGAAGATACAATATGTTTGGGAGAATGGATTCTTGTCCATATATGAGAAAGTACAGAGAGTTTCCTATGGATTGTTTAGGCATTACTCTATCGGCCCATAGGGCATTATGAAGAAAATTATGCCAATTCCTTTGATTCTCCACAACTGTTTTTTTTTTAAATTCTCACCAGGTTTTTATTAGTTGACTCTGCTACCCCATTCCCTTGCAGATAGTAGTTTGAAAAATATATTATTATGATCCCCTTATCAAGGGTGAATTCTCTGAAGAGCATGGAAGAAAAGTAGGAAGGATTGTAAAAAATGAGAACAGAGGGCAATCCAAACCTTGTTATCGGTTTTTGTTGTAAAACTTGGATTACTACCTTTTCATTAACATGTGTGAGAGGGATAGCCTACATCCATCTCGTAAAATAATCTGTGGCAATCAAGATATATTTATGTTGTTTTGAAGAATTGAGAGTAATTTCTCCTATGACGTCTATTCCCCATTATTTGAATGGTCTGTATATGATCACTGGATGGATTGGAACGAGTTCCTTCTTTTCTCTAAAGACACTCAACTAGAAAGATTTACATTTCCTATCATATATGTGATAATCCTTGAATAGAGTAGGCCAATAATAACCAACCCTTAATATTTTATGAGTTGTTGCTTTTTCCTACAAAATGTCCACCTGCTGGACCATCATGGATCTCTCTCAATACTTTTTTTGCATCATAACGTTCGAGACATCTAAGGAGAACTCCATCATAATTTATGCAAAAAATCATTGAATTTATGAGACGATATTGAGCAGATTTTAACCTGAGAGCTCTCCTTTCTCTAGGGTTTAGTTTCTCCGGACAAGTTCCATGATGTAGGAGATAAGACAAGTTTCCATACCAAGATTCCTGCTCAGGAGGTGTGTATAAGGCTTCTTTGTACCATAATGAAAACTCATTTTCCCAACTCATTTTTCTACATTAATCAGATATTGGGCCTCAGTGACCAGTTTAGACAACCCTTGACCCATGACTATTTTGGAAGGTTTTATGTCTAGATTAAATTCTTGGATGACTGCCATCCAATTTCCCCGTATTTATCAAATATCCTATTGAGTGAATAGATATCAGACCGCTATATGAGGTACTATGACTTTAGTGTGATTCTTCAGGATATAGGATCTGAAATGTTTAACCGCTTTATATACTACGTAAGCTTGTTTGTCTATAGCAGGGTAGTTTAGTTCATCTCCTTGGAGGTAAGTTCTCATAAAGGATATTGGTGCTTCATTTTTCTCATCATCTTTCTGGGTAAGTACCACAACCAAGGATTGGTCAGAAGAAAAGGTATAAAGAAAAAAAAATCTGCTGAAATTAGGGCTTTGTAACACTGGTGCTTGGGAGATGGAAATTTTGATGTTATTGAAATAACCTTTCTTCTCTTCATCACATTTAAACTCTGCATCTTTGTGAATCATTCTTTGTAAAGGCTTGATAGTTTTGACGAAGTTAGGAGTAAATTTTCTCACAAAATTGATTTTCCCAAAGAAAGATTGCATGGCCTTTTTATTGTGAGGAAAGGGGAGTTGATATATTGCTTTTATCCACTCAAGGTTGATGCTAATTCCTTCTTAAGATATAATATGACCTAGGAGATTCCATTTCTCTATGTCAAATATGGTTTTCTTAGGGTTCAAATATATTCCATATTTCCTACACCTTTTGAAGATCTAAGTCAAATGTTGAATTTGGTCTTCCTTATTTTTTGAGTATATTGTTACGTCATCTAAATAGACTACCACACACTTGTTAATCAATCCTTGAAAAGATACATCCATGGCCCTTTGGAAATTCTCCCATGTGTTAATCATCCTGAAGGGAATGTGTTTATAAGAAAAGGTTCCCCACTTGGTTTGGAAGGTAGTTTTTAATCAGTCATCTTTTGAGACCAGGACGTGGTTATATCCTGAGAAACCGTCTAGGAGGGAAAAAATTTCAGAACCTAAAACTTTCTATAAGAGATATTCCATGGGTGGGACTGGGTAGTTATCCTTTTCTGATGCTCTGTTAAGGTTTCTGAAATCCACACAAAGAGGGATCTCCACAAAATTCTTCTTGACAAGCACCAGATTATCTACCCAGGAGGAGTATCTTACCTAAAATATAATCTTATCATCTAATAATTTCTTCAACTCTTGATACATTAGAGGTTCTAGAGATGGGTGGTACTTCCTAATATTTTGTTGGAAGGGTTTTATTCCAGATTTTTATGGGATCGTGTGTGGGATAATGCGAGTATCGTATGTTTTCAAATCTCGGTAAGACCAAGGAAAGACATCTTAATATTATTTAAATAATTTAAGATAATATTTCCTGACTTCTTTGGACACGATCTTGCCTAAATTGACATTCTTGGGGTTCTCAGAGGTGCCTAGGTTTATAGTTTCATATATAGGACATGATCTCCCAATTTTTGCATTCTTTGGCCCTCTTAATCTTTCCCTTAAGTCAAAAAGGTTCTCCAGATTGGCCACTCCTTTAGGTATCATGTGAAACTTGGGTTTGTC
>CBVK0101020441.1:0-10128 GCA_900067695.1 Picea abies
ACCCTGGTTGGACCAGGATGCTGTAGCTGTACCTGGAGCCTAGCACCCTTTACCTAAGCACCCGGAGAAATGGCTTCCCAAGTTTGACCTCGATTCAAAACAGATAGCTAAAGATCATATCAAAAAATTTATGTTAGCCATCAGACTTCGCAATGTTGAACATGAAGATGTTGTCTGTAGGTTGTTCCCTTATACTTTTGAGAGTAATGCGTCCACTTGGTACTTTTCCCAACAGCCCCATACCATAGTGTCTTTGGAAAAGTTTGAGTCATGCTTTTTGGAAAAATTCGGAGATGGTAAACCTCCGGAAGTCTTAGTTATGGATCTTTCAAGCTTAAAAATGAACCCAAAAGAAAAAGTTAAAGATTTTAATCAAAGATTCCTAACGCTTAAAAATCGAATCCCTCCAGATTCTATGCCTGTTGAGGGTCTTGTAATAGATTACTACACTAAAGCTTTACATCAAAGTATAGCTATTTGGGTCAAACAATCTAAAAAGGCCACATTGTTAGAAGCCTTCAAAGAGGCTACTCAGATTGAAAAAGATATACTTAGTCTTAAAGACTCTTCTAGCAACAAAACTGAGACTGTTTCTTCTTCCAAAAAGAAGATTGAAATTCTCCCTAGACCTACTCAAAGCAAAACACAACTTGAAAACTCTGATTTGGAAAATTTAACTAAAGTTGTACGAAAAATTGTCTAATCAAGTTATAGATTTAAAAAGGTCGAATGAAGAAGCTTCCTCGAGTAAAGGACCCTACAAACCCCCTTTTTGAAAGTCTTTTCCCACCAACTGGCCTAATCCAAACCCCAAAGTCTTGAACCTAGAAAGTTTGCAATGTGCTCTTCAGACAATTCTAGAAGCCCAAGATAACTTGATGCCTCCTGAAACCCCTCAGGAGGAAGTTGAGCAGGAAACATTTCAACAAGAAGAGTCTTCTCCAAACATCTTTGGACACTTCTCAGATAGCATCTTTCAAGCTAACTTCGAGACTTTTCACCCTTACAACACTAGGAGTAAGACAACAAATAAACCTCCTTCCGAGAACACTACAACTTCACCTCCAAAGCCATCTAAATCAACAAAAATTAAACAGAGTAATGTCGGCCCTAAATTAGATTATGATGTTGTTGAAGATCTTAAAAAATTAAGGGCTAATATTTCCATTTATGAGTTGTTGAAATTTCCATTTTTGCTACAGAAGATGTTGCAAAATATTTCAGAAAATGGCAAGAATGGTAATTCAAATGGTAACAAGGTTGTGCAAAGCAAAGTTCCGCAGAAGACTTCCACTAAAAATAATTCTAATTCTCAAGGTAAAGGAAGCCTTCCCGTAACTCCTGTAAATAATAATGTAAATAATGTAAATAATGTAGATAAAGTAGCATTAGAAACTGCGAGTAAGAAACCACAAGCTACTACTCTAAGTACTCACAAGAATGTACCTCATTTTCTTTTAACTTTCGAAATCTTCAACAGAAATGTGCATAATTGTATGGTTGACTCAGGAGCATCATCCAATGTGATGCCTTGGTCTATCTGCCAAAAGATTAATGCTGAAGTAGAACCATCTTCTTTAAAAATCGCACAACTTGATCGAACAGATGTAAAAGTTATAGGCGAAATAAAAAATGTATTGATTAGATTATCGTCTAACCCAAAGGTTCATCAAGTTATTGATATAATTGTGGTGGATATTCCAGAAGTGTATGGTATGTTTTTGAGCAGGGACTGGTCGGAGCAGCTACATGGTTACTTCGTGACGGACTGGTCTCACTTATGGCTTCCAGAAAATGGTAAGCCCAACAAGATCAGGGTGAATCGTGAATGTTACCTTAAGTTCATGGTCATGAATTTGAATGACCCTAATGAACCATACATGCCTCCTGTTGATTCACCTGAAGTCCAAGGGATGGATACCTTCTTCGAAAAATTCATGGTCGAGGTTTCTCCTGTCAACAATCCTAAACAGCAGTCTGAGATCATAGCGTATGTGCAACCAACAGCTTCTATACAACAGTCCCATGAGCCTAATGGAAATCAAATTTGGTCTCTATATTTCGACAGTTCCAAGTCTAAAGAAAGAGCTGGTGCAGGCTGCATCATTATCGATCCGGCAGGTAATGAGATATTAATGGCTTGTAGAATAGAATTTGAATGTACTAACAATATTGCAGAATATGAGGCTTTACTGCAAGGTCTCTGGAAAGCCTTGGACATGAACATTCAAAATCTGGTTGTATTCGGTAACTCTGAAATAGTGGTTACACAGGTAAGAGACTCTATACACTGTCTTTCCTCGCATCTCAAAAGTTACCAGTCTGAGGTATGGATTTTAATGAACAAATTTGTTGCTTTTAATATAAATTCCATTCCTAGACTAAATAATGTTGAAGCAAATCTACTAGCTAATGTAGCCTCTAAACTTCTTCCTGCATAAGGCTTATCCCCAAACACATTCTCCGTGGAGCTATTGTTTCGACCAACTGTTCCTGACAATATTACAAACTGGAGAGTATTTGACAATGATTAGTAGATCATTAAATTTCTGCACATGGAAGAAACCTTTCAAGGAGCAGTGATAGATGAACGCACACACGACGAAAATTTGCACGACTTTACGGTAATACCTAATCTGAAATCTCCTGAAGCTCTATCGGACATGGTAAATTTCATACCCAAATCTGTTGTTAGATTAGAAAATTTTTATGATTTTGAAGATAAATTTAAAAATATGGTCAATTGCAAAACCAATAGTTTCTCATTGTCTTACGAAAAAGTCAATTTAGGGACTAGTGAAATTCCTCAGTGTATCAACTTAGGCTTGGGCTGTTCTAGACAAGAAAAAGCTTCTTTTGTTAAATTATTTAAAGAATTCAAGGATGTCTTTGCATGGATTTACGATTGTCTTAAAACATTTGACCCTAATATTATACAACATGTCATCCCGATGAAGCCCCAAACCTTACCCTTCCAACAGAAATTGATGAAAATGCATCCTAAACTAGAACCGACCGTTCAAAAGGAATTGACTAAACTCCTAAGTGCTAAAATAATTTTTCCTCTAAGACACACTCAATGGGTATCCAACCTTGTCCCAGTTCGGAAGAAAAATGGGGAAATTCGACTTTGTGTCGATTTCCGAAACCTCAACCAAGCGTCTGACAAAAATAATTATCCTGTCCCTCCTATGGAACAAATACTTCAACAAGTATCTGGTTCCGAGAGGCTATCTTTATTGGATGGTTTCTCTGGATACAACCAAGTCTTGATGTCTCTGCCAGACCAACTAAAAACTACCTTCCGTACCTCATGGGGCACTTACGCCTATAGCAAAATTCCCTTTGGATTGATTAATGCCGGTGCTACCTTTCAGAGAGCAATGGACATTGATTTTAGAGGCTTAATCAATCACTCTGTAGTAGTTTACCTAAATGATGTGACCATTTATTCTAAAAACAAAGACGATCATCTAGCTCACTTACGAGCCGTTCTACTACGATGTCGTAAATACGACATCTCCTTGAACCCCAAGAAGTCCATATTTGTAGTAGAACAGGGGAAGCTCCTAGGATTCATTGTGTCTAGTGATGGAATGATTATTGACCCCAAGAGGACTCAAGTCATCGCTAAACTTCCCCCACCTACATCCAAAAAATCCATGCAGTCTTTCCTAGGCCAGATTAATTTCGTGAGAAGATTTGTCCCTAGTTTCTCCGAAATGGTCAGGCCTCTCCAGAACCTGATTAAGAAAGACACCCAATATCACTGGGGACCCACAGAAAACCAAGCTTTTAATGCCATAAAGAAGGCCATAATAGATGCTCCGTCTCTCATGAGCTCTGATTTCTCTCAAGATTTTACACTCTATACTTTTGCCTCTGATTGTTCCTATGTCACAGTCCTAACTCAAAAGAATTCCGAGAACAACGAAGTACCCATCGCCTTTATGAGCTCTACTTTCAAAGGTGCTGAACTTAACTACCCAGTGGTTGATCGGAAAGCCTACGCTATTTTCAAAGTAGTTAAGCACTTCCGGTCCTATCTTTTGAAGTCAAGGACGAAGGTCATTGTCCGCTACCCTGCCATAAGGAACTTGTTAGTGCAAAAGGAGTTAGGAGAGAAGAGAGCCAACTGGGTCACCTCCTTGCAGGAGTATGACTTAGAGATCACCCCAGCACAGATTGTGAGAGGCCAAGGGTTGTGTAAGTTGGTTGTTGATTCAGAAATAGGACAACGAGAAGATAGTGATACGTCAAACCTAGAACAACCCAATCAAAGTTTGATTTGTTGCGCAAAAAACCTCGTAAGTCCTTGGTACGACGATATTAGATACTATCTTGAACATGGATCAACACCCCATCACCTTGACCCCGCCAAAAGAAGAGCATTGAGACTAAAGTCTGAATCCTTTCATCTATTTAATGGCATACTGTTTCGTCAAAGTTTTGACGGCTTACTAATGCGTTGTCTTGAAAAGGACGAAGCAGAAAAAGTCTTGCTTGAGTTGCATGCAGGAGAAGTTGGTGGTCACTTCGGTGGTGATACTACTGCTCATAAGGTTTTAAGAGCCGGTTACTACTGGCCCACGCTTTTTAGGGACGCCCATGCCTTGTGTCGTAAATGTATCATTTGTCAGAAAGAATCAGGGCTGTTGCAAAATCCAGCCTTCCCCTTGCAACCCGTTTCAGTCAATTCTCCTTTCCAGCAATGGGGCCTTGATATCATAGGTCCTATTAACCCTCCATCCTCACAACAACACAAGTATATTGTGACAGCCATAGATTACTTTACTCGATGGTCCGAAGCCGCCGTGCTAAGAACTGTTAACACAAGCCAGGTGATCACTTTTATGAACTCAAATATCATCACTAGTTTTGGTATCCCTAATTGTCTAGTCTTTGATAACGCTTCATACTTTTCTTCTCTTGAGATGAGTGAGTTCGCTTTGGAGAAAGGAATAAAACTAAAGTATTCTTCTAGTTACTACCCCCAGGGCAATGACTTAGCAGAATCAACAAACAAGAACTTGATCAAAATTATCAAGAGAACCGTGGCTGAAAATCACAAGAACTGGAACAATGCACTGCTGAATGCACTATGGGCTGATAGGGTAACACCCAAAGCCGCTATAGGTAACTCCCCCTTTTTTCTTGTTTATGGCAGAGAAGCCATTCTTCCACCTCACATTCTTCTTCCTTTGCTTCAATTGTCACAAAAAGTCCAAGAAGAATATTGTCCCCCTTTAGAAAGCCGTATTAACGCTTTGATGAAATTGGAAGAAGTAAGAACTCAAGCTAAGCATAAATTAGATCAACATCAACAATTGATTAAAAGCTGGTTCGATTCTAATTCTGCTTCTGATAGGAATTTTGAAGTAGGCGATATCGTCTTGAAGTGGGACAAACCACACGAAGGAAAGGGTGAGCACACCAAGTTTCAAAACCTATGGCTTGGGCCATTTTTAATTGTTGAAAAGTTGGGTCCTAGTTCCTTTCGATTACAGAATCTTGAAGGGGAGCTTGACACCTGTCCTGTGAATGGCCAAGCCTTGAAAAGATACTTTGCTTGATAATCACCCTTATATTATTATGTAAATATTTCTTTTGTTTGCATTTTTCATTTGCTTTTGTTTTGGTTTTGATTTGAATTGATTAGTTTTTGTGTTTTTTGAAAGATATGCATACCTGTGCACTGAGCCATTCAGACAAAGAACATAGAAAATTTTCTTCGCTAAAATAACTTCTGAAAGATTGTAAGAACATTGGTGATATATTTCTGAAACTAATATTTATGTTGAAAAATTTTGTTGTTTGAAAGAAGTTACTAATTTCATTCTCTGAGAAAAGTTTGTCATGATCATCTATTATCTTTTTACGCTGTCCCTTTTCCGTAAAGGAATGACTCAAAAGATGTCTCCCTGTCGTAGTAAGTTGTTTTTGTAAATAAAACATTTCTGGAGCTGAATAAAGGACAGTGTTAAAAAATTCTGATGAGGTCTAAAAAATATGTTAAAATATCAAGACTTTCAGCGTCACCCTGCTCAACTATATATCTACAAAAAGAAAACAAAATAAAAATATTAATAAGAGCTGTGGGAAGTGTTTGTAAACCCGTCGGGATACTGAACAGGTCTGCTGGCAGTGGGTAAATGCATGCATGACACCAAGACAACTTCGTCGGGGTACTGAACAAGCCTACTGGTAGCGAAGCAATGTCGGGTACATGAAAATCTGTGAAAAAATATAAGAAACCTTTTATATGTCCTTTATTCTGATCTAGAACTTCTTGACAGGATAGAGACGTCAGAGTGGGTTAAATGGTAACCCTGTCGAGGCTATGGACGCCTGCTGGCAGCAGTGGCCATGCCAACAGTATTGAAGATTTTATCATTAATATCATGACTTGCTGATCTTAAGACTATTATTGGTTTTCATCTTTTAAAACATCGCTGGAAAAGATGGTAAATGATGATGTTTGTACGATTTTCTGGTTGTTGTTTTTAAGTTGAAATTTTCTTTGCTGTCCTAATCTGAATTTATTTCTTTTGACAGAGATAACTGCTTCTACCAGTGTGTCGCCATTGTTCAAAGCCAATTCAATTTTTTCCATTTCCCTATACGCTACCTACACCTATGTCTTATGAACTTCAAATTGTCATCGCATTTTTTCAAATAGACGATATTTTCATTTCTTACGACATGTGCAAATTGGTCTCCATTTAGTTTTCACGACTATAAGCGTGAAAACTTCTCCATCGTTATTTGAACTGTCATGACCTTTGCATTGATATTTTGAATGGCATAACTTGATTTTATTAAACTGATAAGGCACTGAGCATGTAAGTTTATATTTTTGGCATTTTCCTAGTCATTGAGTTGCATAGGGGTCATGGTTTATTTTGTTTTTATATGATGTGATCCTTGTTGTTATAGCTCTTGGTTTGTTAATTTTATAAATATCGATGGTCACAAGGTTTTAAAACGTTTGATTACACATTTATGCAATGGCACATGTTTAACTTTTGGGATTGATTTCACATTGAATATTCATGGTTTGAAAGATTATGGTTAATGGCGCGTTGGCATATCACTCATCATTTGATTTATTGGTTGAACGAATGATATGGTTTTGAGCTATGTTATGATTAGTCGAACAGAGGATTAATTCACTGGTTGTACTTTTCCATTACTATTATGCATGGCAGTGAATAATTCCACCACCCTCGCATGCGCACATTAATTCTTCCCTTTTGATCATTCATAGATGTTAACAACTCTGATCATGTGTATTGGGGAATTCAACCCAAACCCTTACCATGTGCTCGCACCATGGCTCCAGTCGTGAGGGCTGAACCCAATGGTATCCAGGCTCTGTTGATGTTCGACAGTGCCCGCAGTGACCTCGAGGACAATGGGTGGCTCCCATTCATAAAAAAATTTGATGGTTTTAACCTCTGTGTTGCTAGACAATTCGCCATGACCTTTGATGGTTGTCAAGCCAAGGTCAGTGATGTTCAATTGCAAATTGACGTGCAGTTTATCAGTCTTGCTACGGGTTTGCCTGCCACTCGACAACGATGGTCCAAGAATTGCAAAGTGGAAGAGGTCCCTTGGACTCTGCTCTTCCAGTCTCATAAGGTTAGCTCCTGTGATAAAGGTTTGCCTATGACCATGCTGAAACAACGTTGGCATGAGTTGTTGATGATTATCAAATAGTTTATCACCTGCGAAGGTCGGTTTGGTTTTGTTTTCTTACACCACCTTCGTTTGCTTATGGTTTTTATGGGTTATCAGCTCAATATGCCCTATTACTTGCTTAGAAGCCTGTTTAAAATGTCAAAGAAATATAAAAGGAACCAGGCTGATAGCAGCCTTTTTCATTATGGGCTGGTTAAAATTATTGTTGTCTATCATTTGGGGTTACACGGAGACTGTTGGAATGATTTTCTTACTCGGAATGACTTTGAGGATTCGAACCCACCACAGGTTGACAAACCTGTGGTGAGAGAAGATAAGTCCATACCCCCGGTACCCTACAACATTCTGTTACCTAAACCCTTACCTGACTCACCTATCGACCTACCCCACTCTGTGACCAAGGATGTCGAGACTGTTAAGCTTGTGGGAAAAAAGCCCAAAGCCAAATCCACTGCAAATGCCAAAGGCAAAAAGAATGCCCGTTTAATTTCTTGGATGGCGAGGAACAAGACAAAACCTCCTGTCAATCCTAACCCTATCGTGTTAAGTGAAGACTCCGACTCGGAAGTGGAGTGTTTCCTGGCAAGTGAATATCCTTATTCGGAAGTTTTTTGTGCCGAACCCTCGTATGACTTTGTGTCGAAGCTACCCCCTTGCCTACAAAACGACCCTAACTACCCAGGCATTAAGCTACCTTGTGAAGCCCCCGGTCATTCATCCAAACCCTCTCCTGCTTTGTGAAAATCTACAGTGCCATCCTGTGATCAATGCAGCTCGTGGTTAGAAAGATATTATCTTCATGTGCCAATTCTACACTCAAGAATTCACTATTTGGAGGACCAGGTTGCACAGATTACTAGTCAAAAGGCTGAGTTGCAAGCCACTGATAAGAAACAAAGGACGACGAGCTCTATTTTGTTTAAAAATGTGGAATCAGCTACAACGGTCGTGAATTCTAAGTTGGCATAATTTGAGCAGCATCACTGGTATGTTTTATTACCTGTTTATATAATGAATTTGAATTTGGTTTTGGATAACTTTAATTACAGCATGGATTTTCTCTGTCACATTGTATGCATTCCTATACATATCTATGTTTTTATCAAATGTTAGTTCGTTTTCCTAGTTTAGCTCTCATTGGATTTTCATCGATTTGATTGATTTTGGTATGGATTTGATTGGTTTAATTTAGCTAAAATGAATTCTCTGTTGTCAATTGATATCGTTGTATCTATTCTAGACAGAAGCTGTTTCCCATATTCAATTTTGAACACAATCGTATGTTGTTTCAATTTCATTATACACTATGATTGGCAACAATTTTGTTATGGTTAACTGTTACGGTTTTATGTCCCATATGACCTTCGATCAAAAGGAATACAATTCAGATTATTCTCAATATGATCCTGTTAAAAAACATCCAAATCAATTCATAACGGTTATGTGAAAAACCCAGCCGATTACTTCGTATTGGTTTATTGTTTAATCGACCTTGTTATCAGTTGGATTCATATTTACGATGGATATTCTGTTTCAGTTGGATTTGTGAAATGAGATTGAATTCATGATTTGTTTCTATATTAAACCCAGTCGCAATTTGTTTGGAATTAACGATTTCGTTCAAATCCAATCGATCTTATTTGCACATTTTACCAATTATCACTGATGTCAATTCTATCGTGATTGTGGTCAAAGATGAATCAATCTGGTTATCATTTTGTATGAATTGATTCTCATATCTGTCTAAATTAATCTACCTGTGGCGCGAACCATTTGATGTCATAACAGTTATAATACTTGTGAAACGATTCTATTTTGATCTGATCGTATTTCTTTTTTAGGAAAAACACAACGTTGCATATGATTTGCTTGATTTCATTACTTTCGAATTGGATGTGAAATGATTTGTAAAACTGTTTGGTTTCGATTCTTTTTACCCGACTATGATGGAAATCGAAACAGAGCATGCTTGCCTCTCTATTTGGTTATTGGATTTTGATCCTATTTGATTTTAATTGGATATGGAATAGTCTTGTTGCTGTTCGACCTGATTTTATGGTAACCGTGAAACAGAGTATTCTTACCCCTGTTTCGATTAAATCACTTTTGATTATATTTTATATTGAAAGATAAAATCATTTGAATTATTAGTGATTCGTTTTAAATGATCATTGGAAGAAAATTGGTTTTGATTGATTTAAAAGATTTGATTTGATTTCAATTCCGGTCCTGTATGCTATTTTAGACTAGCTAAGTCTGTAAGATTAGATTTTTATTGTTTTGCTAATAAAATATCTTTCTAACTTGTTATTTTTGGTCTATTGCAGGTGAATTCGAAATTGCAGTGGATTTGATGAGCAGTTAGGGGATATTTGAAATATTTCATTTGCATTTTAGTTTCCTAGTTTAGTTGATTTTGGGAATATC
>CBVK0101020442.1:0-10128 GCA_900067695.1 Picea abies
CTTGAAATAAATTTTCCCAAGTTATGGTCATTAGGTGATAGGATGGATCATCTTTAAGATGAGTTTTAGATTTATCTTTTCAAAAAGTGATGAGTCTGTACTTATATTTAGAAAAAACTCTAAACTTTCACTTTCGGCAACTAAAGGCTATTTTTCAAAGTATTCTAAGCTGCTGAAAGTTGTCACTTTCGGTAGATAAAATGGTATGTGCAAGGCAGTCTAAGCTCTCGAAAGCACAGATTCGGATAATGGTCAGACTATCCCATCAGACTCTCAAACCGCCATCAGTACACAACATCATCATCTCAAGTGTTGCCGAAATTAACTAGAATTAGATCATGATACGATCTGGGAAAGTTATTGCTTGTCTGATATGATTATTTAGTGAGATCTATTTAACCCTAATATAGTATATCCAATCACCATAAGCCTACATCATTCGTCTTTACCTGATCTATCACATGGTTTTCCGTCCTAGTCGAGTGATACAATCATCACTGTGATTTGAGGTTCATTCTTTATCAAGGGTTTTCGTTCAAATCTTTTCCCCCATATCACGCATTTTTCCTCTGCCCAAACTTCAATTCATCCCCTATCAGTGCCACTGTGTCTCCCCAAGCTCAATTTTATTATATTGTAGGTATTGACAATTGTTATTGCAAATGAAGAAGGGAGGATATCTGCTCAGGAAGGAGCTCAATGACATAACATATCTGGAATCTCACCCTGAGATTTTCCAGATGTTCAGAGATGATAGCTGCTACAGGTTTTGTGAAAAACTCCAAGGATTTCATCAAGGTGTGGATGAGGCATTTGCATTGACCTTTGATGGAGCCAAGGCCAGAGTTGGAACAATTGAGGTACAGGTTAATGAATCCATTGTTGCAGCAGCAACAGAGATGCCTAGGACTACTGGAAGATGGTTCAAATCAACCACTACTAAAGACATTGAATCCAGGTCTTATCTTAAGCCCGAACACAAATGTATCACTTGGAAGAAAGATATCCCTAGATCCTTCTTGGAAGAAAAGTGGAAACATTTGCTTAAAGCAATTCAGGTATACATCACATGTGAAGGCAGATATGGTAGAGTAATGTTCTACCATTTCAAGCTTATGAACCATTTTACAGGTAGATACCCTTTGAATCTGCCCTTCTACCTTCACAGAAGATTGACAAAAATGACACACCAGGTCCAAGACAGACCTAGAAAGGTACAGGGTAGGCTCTCCCATCATAGCCTCATCAAGCTTATAGTGCTTGAAGAATTGCAGAGGAGTAATAAGACTTGGGAGCATCTTCTATTCTGGGGAGAATTTGAACTAGAACCCCAGCCCAAGGACAAGAAGAAGATCTCATCCAAGAAATATTCTACACCCATGAGCAGTAAAAGGAAAAGAAGAGCTATCTCCCTAGTACAAATAGAGGAGCCAATTTATTATTCTATGTCTAAGAGAGATAAAAAGAAGCTTGATTTCAGTCAAGCTACAGAAGAGAAAGCTAGTTCCCCTGACAAAAATGTCATGAATCTTCCTTATACAGATTCAGAGGAGGATTTAGAGTCAGTAGAAGGATAGGTTCCTGAGCAAGCTACTTTTGAAGAAGCACCTTTTTCACCAGAGGTTCTAGACCTGGAGATTCCTGAAGCATCAACAAGAAAAGAAAAGAAGTCAGCATCAAATATTGAAAATCCTAAAGCAGAAATATCAGAGATGAAGTTTCTTGAGAGGGTCTTTAAATCCCAAAACTAGACTATAAGCAACACATCAGATGAGGTAATAGATTGTTTTGAATGGTTATCAAAAATGCATGTAAAGGAACAAAAGAGGAATAAGAAATTGCTCAAGGAGAATCATAAGTTGCTTAAAATGGTTAGAGGTTTAAGGATCAAACTAAGGCTTAAAAATCAAGCCAAGAGCACATCCTAATTTAAAATCTCTAACAGAAGTTGATGAGAACCTAAATAAGGATCCTAAAGAGTAGGTATATCGAACAAAATCCATTTTTTCAGTTTTGAAAGGTTGTGGAAAACTCAGGATTTTCGACAGCTTATTCGTTTTCCTCAAAGCGTTGTTAGTTGTCGAAAGATATTCTTTCAACAGCTAATCCTACTCTGTTTTATACCTCTAAGCCACCGAAAACACAGAAACTGGAAGAATGGTCATTTTTTTTCTCAGATCGAAGATTTTTGTTTCCAGATCATCTGGAAGGGGTTCCAAATGAAAGATAAAGATTAAAAGGATACAGATCATCATCCATTTCCAGTTTTTGAGGCAGATGCTAAGGAAAGAAGGTTAAGTGGCTTATCAATTTTTGGTTAAAAAACTACTTATTTGTCAAAACCGGATTTCGAAATGCCTTGTCATCACTTGGAAAGTTATTGAAGATATCAGATAGTTCTGAATGCTATCGAATATTGTTGAAGATATAGTTGATAAGGGTTGACCCTTATATCAGGACAGAATTGACATATCATACTAGTTTTGATTTTATTTTATTTTTAGTATTTCATATCCATTTTTATAGGATCTTGAACTATTATGTAAAGGCTATAAAGACCATGAATTTGAAGAAAAGAGGGTTGGACTTGGGATGACCTAAATGTAAAAATTCTCACAGGCTTTAATTGACTATAATGAATGAATACAAAGACTTTATTTCCAGATTCTCGTGTCATTCTCTGTGGTGAAGTGTTTCTGATGTAAATTGTTATTCCCTTGTTTCTCATGTTGTTTTCTTTCTTTATCATTTATAAGAATATTATGTTTCAGGATTTGTCTTAGACACCTTGATCTGGCTTTAAATGATATTAATGTTTTCTTCTGAAAATTGGATGTAGAATTCAGATGAGATCTGCTATGCATTTAAATTGGACTCTAATCTATGCTTCTTTTTCATATCGCAAATTATAAGAATTTGTTGATGTGAATATCTTGCCTGGTTATATATGTCTCTGTTATTTATTCATTCAATCATCTTTGATCTTTGACTCCATTTTTCCCAATGATCCTTTTTATGTCTCAACCAAACCAATTCAAAATCCATAAACAAACCCATACTTTGCATAACTAGCCTAATATCCTCTTCAAAGAAATCTATATCAGACAGAGAGATCCCTCTCTGAGTCTTGGAGGGATAGATCCTTGACTCGAAGTGGGCTTGTGGTTAACCCTGCTGATTTCCTCCTTAGCCTGGGAAATTACAGGGTGATAACAGGAACCTCTGTAGGGAGTTTGGGGTCATGTGGGGTTCAGCTTCGATGGCTCTCTTCAGCTGAAGGTAATATGTATGAAAAACAGCGTTCAACTGCCACCGTTTGTTCATATCACTCGAGTACCAAAGGGTAGTGAACTTCGCGACAAGCGGTTCGAATGGTTCAATATCCGGGAAGTTCACACCTTCCAGCATCTCCCAAGAAACAAAGGCGATAAGGATCGGGATCCAGCTGAAGTGGAACTCATAGCCCTGATCCTATGCTTCATAGTAGTCTAGTTCCAGCTAATTAACTAGGTACTTCACCCAGTTCATCTGTAAGCCTTCCATGCACTTCCCTGCGAGGTCAACAACAAAGCTTTTGACCTGTGTAGGTCTGTTCTTCCTTACTAACTTTTTGGCTATGAGATGGCAGGCTAGGCACACTGCGTCATTCTGGATGGAGGCTACTTTGTAGCTCCATGTTCCCTTTTCAACATCGTCGTATGTATCCTTGATCTTCAATGCTATCACACGATCTGTGGCTTTTCTTGGATAGAACTCCTATGGGTCGGGTCCTTGCATACTTAATCCTGTGATCCTATGGATCAACGTGAGATCGACTGTAATACGGTGTTCTAGCCATAAGTAATCGCCATGGTAATATGAAAGCAATATCTTGACACAGGCATTCACTTCTTGGTGCCTTTCGAAGTGTGGGATCTTCATGACATTCAATAGAGTGGACTATGCGAGGTCCATCGTCCATGGTTGGGGGATTATCTTTGAGTTCTTCCCCTTCATCCTGGTTAGGTATTTATATGAGGTGAGCATGCTATAGTTCTTGCGATCTCTGAGGTTGAATTCATTGAACTTCAATGCTGTGATCTTGTCCTGCTACGCTCGAACTACGTGTATCCCCTTCGGGAGGTATGCAATAATCGTGGAGTATTCGAAATCTATTGGCATGCTATCTTGACTCACCACTTCGGCCAGATGCGGGATGTAATTAGGCAATATGGACGGGATCAACTTCACATTGGCTAGGTCATCTTTGTGTTTGGTTCTCTTTTCTGTTGATGGTCGGGATGATCCAACTCTGTGAGAAATTGATGGAGAGGCTTTCAATCCCCTCGTCGATGATGCTTGAATACTTGCAGACATTTCTCTTTCAGACATTACTCTTTCAGTCATTAGGTAAATGAGAACTTCTTCAACAATTTTCTCTGCAGCGCTAATTTTGCCCGACATGCACGCTCATGGTTGAATATCTCGAGTTCAAAGGATAATTTCTCAATGCAACGGGATGAATGGAAATAGTGCGATGATCACTTGTGAAAAATAAACTAGTCTGCGGGCTCATATTCACAGTTAGAAAAATTGTTCTCGTTGCGTAGCGCAACGGGATAAATAGATAACTTGGCAACGGATCTCTTGCAATGGGTGAGAAGCCTTCATTAACTCAGTTATGTCCATTATGGAGTGGGCCCAATAGTCTGGTGGTGAGATTTATGGTCATAAATTCCTTTCTACCTGTTCGGGTCGTCGATCTAACGGTTATACTATCCCCAACAGCTATATTTCTTCGTCGTGGCGAAGTTCCATGTGACACAATTCTAATATCCCGACGAAGTTCCAATTTTGAAAATTTTCCTTCTGCGAGGTTCCCTCTGGAACCTTCTATAACTTTTCAATCGTAGCTTTCTTCTTACTTAGTTTTCTAGCTTTATTTCCAGTGATCTTCGTCTCAGTATTCCTTTTTCCATTCTGATTCTTATCTTCTTTTAGCAGAGTAACTTCGCATTGGTGAGATTTTTTTAGGGGTAATAATTCATCTGTATCTGGAATAGGTAATTTAGTATTATGTGGGTCTTCTAGTGTTCTTCCTACTTCGACATCCAATTCTCTGGTTTTAAATAGCTTTTCTCGGTTCTCCTGTTCTTCAATCAAGTGTGTGAACCTCCTAGTCATGAAATCTTTTAACTCTTTCTTTTGCTTCTCTAAGATTTCTTCTTATTTTCTTCTAGCATGATCTCCTTCAATCCAAGGTTTTCCTAGTAACATAGCAAATGTAGCGTTGTTTTCAATAAATTTGACAACTTCAAATTCTTCCTCTATTAAAGTTCCATTGGCATTCATAGATGTTTGGGTAAGTCTTCCACATAGGTTTATCATCTTTCCTCTTAATAATCCTATTCCTCCCAATGAGGAATCATAGCAGGCTTTCCTAGAATTTCCCACGTTCTTTCTATCATAATATTCACTTGTGTTTCCTCATCCAGAACACAGTCAATGTCGAAGTCTCCTATTCTTACTTCAATGCATTCTTTTTCTTTGAAGATATCTGATAAGATGATATGTCGGTGGTCATTCAAGGTTTCTTTCATCTATAGCAATACTTTTTCTGATTCTTTTTGGGGTTCTTCCATAATCTCAGTTGCTTGATCTTTCTCGTGGTCTTCTTGTCTCATATTCATCCTTTCATCCTTAGCAATCATTCTAGGGAAATCCAAAACTTCATGGTCCATAGCTTTGCAATAGAGGCAACTAGGTCTTCTTCCAAGGCATTCCTTAGCCAGATGTCCCAGTCTTCTGCAACTATAACAAAGAGTTAATCCTCTCTTTCTCTTAAATGATCCCCAACCTTTCTTGTATTGTGCACTAGGATCATGGTAGCTAGCCTACAAAAAATTATTTCTAGGATCTTGCATCCATTTGTTAGTCCAAACATTCTCTCTATGCATATGTATAACATATATTTCACTGTTCTTATCAGATCTAGACTCAAATCAAATCTTCTTTCATCTATCAGTGCCCTAGTTTTCAAGCTAGGACAAATCTTGTCAAACATACCTAGATACATACTTTAGAAACAAAAATTTCCACTAATCTTATCTTCAGCAGAGCACAAAGCTTCCAGATCTAAAACTTTTCACTATTCTTACCTCTATCAGAGCACAAAGCGTTCAGATCTTACCTCTTTTCTTCATATCGGGCTCCTTTTCTTAGCACAGAGCTTCACAGATCAAGTAGAATATTTCACACTAGAGCGACAGATCTACGCATAGAGATTTCACAATTTTGGTCAGATCTCTGCATAAAGCTTCTTTTTCCTCGGTTCCCAGTAATCACAGTTTTAGGTCCTAGCAACAAAACCATTTGTTGGCACAGGGGAAGACCCATGGTAGTGCATGGACCGTCTAGTTGTAGAGTACACGTGGTGGGTAGTAAGAGTTCGGCGTTTCGGCACCTGGGGAACTAGAGGGTAAGAACCCTTGTCCTCACGAATCATGAAATCCTCACATACGAAACCCCGAAATGACGAGGCGTGGACAAGTTAAGATAATTCAGTATTTCGGCACCCGGGATACCTAGAGGCAAGTCCCTTGTACACGCCAGTCCCAAAATCCCGATGGGTGAAGTCCCGAAAGGATAATACGTAGACATGTTATGATATTTCGGCATTTCGGAAATTGGAATACTTAAGGGTGTATTCCCTTGTACTCGCAAGCCCTGAAATCCTGACTTTCGAAGTCCCGATATAGAACAGTGTGACTTGGATCTACATTTTGGTGTTTCGGTACCTAAGACCCCCAAAGGATATTTTTTTTCCGTGTGTCTACTAGATGAAAAACCCTGAGATGGCCTAGTGCGCATAAATTTGATACTTCAGTGTTTTGGCTTCCGGAGTTCCGAAGGGCATGAACCCCTTGACGTTTTATAACACAAAATCCTGAAATGAGCTTAGAAATGAATACCGGTTTCGGAGTTTCGGCTCCCGGGAAACCTAAGCGCGAAACCTCCTATCTGCGCATATCCCGAAATCCCGGCATACGAAACCCTGAAATAATAATAGCACGGATGAGGTAGGGTGCTTCGATATTTTGGCACCCGGGATACCTAATGGTAAGTTTTCTTGTGCTCGTCAGTCCTGAAAACCTGATTTGTGAATTCTCGAAATGGCCTGAGTGACATATATATATATATATATATATGCATGTATGATTCGGAGTTTCGACTCCCAGGAAACCCAGATGTGAAACCTCCTGTCATCGCATCCCCCGAAGTTTCGGTATGTGAAATCCCGAAGGGTAGAGTGCCCAAACTTAACCTGGGTCGATGTTAATCGTGTTAAGCAGTTAGATCCATTTCGGATTTCGGTCCTTCGAAAGACAAGAGAGAAAGGGGAATACATGCCCCGCAATTTCCTGAATCGCAAAAGTCGATGAGCACCTCCCTGATAAGACCTGTGATCATAGTCGCCGATCATATGAATGCGGTTAAGGGGTAGCAGGGTCTGTATCAGGTCCCATAGGGATTCGGGGATTCTGTTCATCGGAGAAAAGATGGAAAAGGCCGAAATTTTTTGAATTCCGTAGTGGGTGTGTTACATGATCACAAGGCAGAAATTCTTGGGGTAAGTGGACATACTTTACCCTTATGCTTCTCTTCTTTTAAATTTTTGAAGGAAATTTCTAAACAAGTGATAAATATCAAAGAAGGTAAATCTTTTGATGAGACAGTGAAGGATGTTAGTGTTGGGAAAGAGGCTAATTCAGATCTAGGATTACAATATCTAAGTTTCTCTGATTTCCGAAGTTCAGGGGAAAATTAAGAGCCTGAAACAAAATTCAAAACACTAGAATGTAACACTGGAATGTAACTCTATGATAATTCACTTCAAATTTTGGAGGAAAATGCAGAAAATTTTCAAGAAAATGCAAACTGCCTACCCCTATGTTTTGCCTCACTCCTGAGAAAACATTGCCAGCAGATTGTAAACAGTAAGAAAGAGGAATTTTCTAATGCATCAATTGAGGAGAACAAGGATGATACAGAAGCTGATCTAGAGGTACATTCACTAAATCTTTTTGAAGGCCAAATATCATATGAAATCCCAAAGCCTGAGACAAGAGATGAGTTGATTCATTTTGATTCACTACCTTTATGCTTTAATTCATTTCAATTTTGAGAGGGAATCTTGGTCAGATTTTGGTAAAAAGTCACAGTGTAAGCCATGAAGTACCAATAGAGCCAATGTCACCATTATCTAAAGCATTTTATGACCCGATAGCTGATATTCTGGATAATGTGTGTTTTCAAAGTTTGTTTTCATTTACTCCTAATGAATTAAAAATTTGTTATGATATGGATATGATCAGACAGTCTTCCCCACTATTTGGTTCAGCCGAAATATCAGTGCAAAACCCATCAGATGAAAAACAAACACATCTTGAAATGTTTGAAGACTGGAAGACCTCACGAGTAGCACAAGGTCAGGAGATGGAATGGACTGATTGCAAATGCCAAGAAACAAATTAGGTCTATTTGGATCCTATAGATATCTATATGGGGAATATTTTCATGGAAGGGCCACAATACATTTTCAGCAGTTTTGTGGTTTTTCAGATTGATCAATTTTCACATAAGGGAGATCAGGATAGAAATCTTTATCACATATCATTACCATATCTACATCTGAGTTTGGTGAATATCAGTGAGAGAGCCCAGGTTTCAGATCCAATTTTTTATTGGTTATACTGGATATCTCATATTGATTAGGATCAAGCATTCTCAAGATTAGAATAGGATATATGTATATAAATAAGATCATCAGGTCAACGTTTTATAAGATTTACCATATGCAAATAAGCTTGTTTGGCAAGAATGTGGTTTATTTTGTTTTTTGTTTTACTTCAAAGACTCATTCAAGGTCAGAATGGATAATCAGCTGATTTCCAGTTATCAAGGTGCAGGACAGATCAAGATACAGGTTGTGGGATCAACCCATTGGATAAGGCATTGATTTACGAATCTGGGGATCTGAGATTCTTGACACCTCCTCAAGAGATGCCATCCCCAATTGGAGCCTATGTTTGTGTCCTATAATGATAGGAGACATGGTGATTCAGATGTGATTGGTGGGTCTCATGATGGATTTCCTGGCTTGCTGGTCTTGTTGTCTCTTGAAATAAATTTTCCCAAGTTATGGTCATTAGGTGATAGGATGGATCATTAGTTGAAATATTTTTGTTATTATTGAGTTAAATGTCTTTAAGATGAGTTTTAGATTTATCTTTTCAAAAAGTGATGAGTCTGTACTTTTAAGATGAGTTTTAGATTTATCTTTTCAAAAAGTGATGAGTCTGTACTTTTATTTAGAAAAAACTCTAAAATTTCACTTTCGGCAACTAAAGGCTATTTTTCAAAGTATTCTAAGCTGCTGAAAGTTGTCGCTTTCGGTAGCTAAAATGGTATGTGCAAGGCAGTCTAAGCTCTCGAAAGCACAGATTCGGATAATGGTCAGACTATCCCATCAGACTCTCAAACTGCCATCAGTACACAGCATCATCATCTCAAGTGCTGCCGAAATTAACTAGAATTGGATCATGATACGATCTGGGCAAGTTATTGCTTGTCTGATATGATTATTTAGTGAGATATATTTAACCCTAATATAGTATATCCAATCACCATAATCCTACATCATTCGTCTTTACCTGATCTATCACACGGTTTTCCGTCCTAGTCGAATGATACAATCATCACTGTGATTTGAGGTTCATTCTTTATCAAGGGTTTTCGTTCAAATCTTTTCCCCCATATCACACATTTTTCCTCTGCCCAAACTTCAATTCATCCCCTATCAGTGCCACTGTGTCTCCCCAAGCTCAATTTTATTATATTGTAGGTATTGACAATTGTTATTGCAAATGAAGAAGGGAGGATATCTGCTCAGGAAGGAGCTCAATGACATAACATATCTGGAATCTCACCCTGAGATTTTCCAGATGTTCAGAGATGATAGCTGCTACAGGTTTTGTGAAAAACTCCAAGGATTTCATCAAGGTGTGGATGAGGCATTTGCATTGACCTTTGATGGAGCCAAGGCCAGAGTTGGAACAATTGAGGTACAGGTTAATGAATCCATTGTTG
>CBVK0101020443.1:0-10128 GCA_900067695.1 Picea abies
GAGAAAACCCAACAAAAAATTCCTCAATAATAGATTTCCAATACAATGCCAAGACTTAAGACAAAACCACCAATAAAAGACTAGGATTGATCATGCGCCTCTCTTCTCCTTCTTGCAACTGCAACTTCCTTCAAAATATGCACACTATAAGTGTGAGTGAGTGACTAAATGAGATGCCTTGCTCACTTATAAATACTAGTTGAGGAGGCGCTAAGGTTATTTCTCTTCACCAAGTAGGGTCGACTTCTTCCAATAGTGGTTAAAACCACTTTATTAAACCCTAGGGGCCGACTTTACAAACATCACCATATAACTATGGTTTGACCAATCCACAAAAAGGGATTTGGTCTTATACAAGACGCGACATGATCAATCCACAAAAGGGGATTTGATCTATAAATTAATAACACAATTATAATTAGAATATATTTTGAAGTTACAATATTTCAACAACGACCGCATGACCGAGTGCAAACCACAGAGATTTGAAACTCAATAAATATACAAATGAATGAACATTGGTCTTCCCTAATGGGTGACTCTTCCTATCACCTATGACTCTTCATATTTACAATAATGTTACACAAGTAACACAATCCCAAGGATTACATGTCTAACATTCCCCCCATTAATCTAAAAGGTTGTTTGTGAGTCCAAACATCATTATGAAAATTTCAAAATTTTCTCTTCCAAGTGCTTTGGTGAATATGTCCGCAATTTTCTCATTTGTGGAACAATGTCTCAAGTCAATAGTTTTGGCCTCTACATGATATCGAATCAAGTGATACTTTGTGTTGATGTGCTTAGTTCGATCATGGAATCTGTGATTCTTGACCAAATTGATTGCACAATTATTGTCAACTAGAAGAGGAGTAGAATTTATTTGTTTCTCCTACAAATCTTCAAGTATTTTTCCGAGTCACACAATATCCTTCGTTGCTTTTTTACTCATGACATATTCTTCCTCCGTTGTGGAATCTATTGGAACTTACTATTTGCGTGATCTCCAGGGGACAATTTCTGATCCAAGACTCATGAGATATCCTAAAGTTGACACTCCATTTTCCTGATCTCTAACAAAGTCTAAATCAAAATATCTAATCAGGTTGATTTCATTTACCTTAAAGTACTTGAGTCCAAAATCTCGAGTTCGCTTCAATTATTTTAGAACTCTTTTTGCAACATACCAATGTCTTTCAAAAGGTTTTAGCATGAACCTGGAAATAATCCCAACAACAACTGATATATCTGGTCTGGTTTTGCTAAGGTAGATAAGACTTCCCACAAGATATATCTACTTGGTTGCATCCTCAAATTCATTCCATTCCTTTTATGTGAGCTTCAAATTCTGTTCGATTGGAGTGGAAATAGGCTTACACTTAGTCAAGCCGAACTTGTTCAACAATTCTCCAACATACTTATTTTAGGAGATGAATATGTACTTTGGATTTTGATTCACTTCAATGCCCAAATAGTAGTGAAGATGTCCCAAATCTATCATATCAAAACCTTTCTTCAAATATTTCTTTATGGATGTAATGCAACTTTTATTGTTCCTTGTTATGAACAAATAATCTACATATACTTCAATATATACAATAATTTTTCCAACTTTCATGAAAAACATAGTTGCATCATCAATATTGTAGTGCTTGAACTTCAATTTCAGAAGATGCTTAGTGAGTTTTACATACCAGGTTCAAAATGCTTGTTTTAGGCCATATAATTATTTGATGAACTTGCATAATTTCCGTTCTTTTCCCTTCACAATAAAACCTTCTGGTTGCGACATGAAAACATTCTATTTCAAGTCTTCATTCACGAAAGCAGTATTTACATCGATTTGATGAATTTTCCATCCATTTTGTCCTACCATGGAAAATACAGTACATATGGTATCCCATTTCGTCGTAGGGGAAAAAAATATTTTCATAACAAACAACTTCTTTCTGTACAAATCCTTTTTCCATGAGCCTTGCTTTGTGCTTGTCGACTGAACCATATTATTTGTACTTGTTCTTGAATATCCACTTGCATCCAATTGGTTTAGTTCCGAATGGAGGATCCACCAACTTCCACATCCCATTATTGATTAGAGCATCATATTCCTTCTACATGGCTTCTTTCCACCCATCATTAGAAGTGGTTTCCCTTTTGGATGGTAGCCCATTTTTCTATAGGGGAAAAAGTCTCTTCATAATCAATACCTTCTTTCTATGCAAATCCTTTTTCCATGATCCTTGCTTTGTGCTTTTCAAGTGAGCCATATGATTTGTATTTGTTCTTGAATACCCACTTGCATCTGATTGTTTTGTCTCCAAATGGAGGATCCACCAACTTCCACGTCCCATTCTTGATGAGAGCATCATATTCCTTCTACATGGATTCTTTACACCCATAATGAGAAGTGGTTTCTTCAAAGAATTTGGTTCAGAGTTAGTAAATAAATTCAAATCATAATCATATGAAAAATCCATGTCATATACATCACCTCCATGTTCTTTGAGGAAATTATGGTTCTTTTATTTTGGACCTCATTAGGACGAAAACTTTCAAGTGTTTTTATGAGCCATTTTGGTGGACCTTTTTGAGACGGTCCAGGTTATTCAACTATTTGAGGTGGTGCTGAATTCTGATCAAGACTCAACTTTTCAATCCTCTCAATCACATCATCCAATTGAACTTCAAGTTCTAATGAAGCGAATGGAAATTCTTCATGAGGGGAGATGGTGTTTCAAAATGAGATTCTAAAGATTGATCCAGGATAGGGATCCCCGCTTCATGATATGGAATATCATTATCAAATTCATCATATGTATTTACATGAGTGAATCTATTTAGATGATAAAGCTACCTCTCAACAATTTTTTCAATCTTGTAGGATTCAAGAAAGATTACATCTCTGGAAAGGATGAATTTCTTGTTTGTCTCATTGTAAAGACAATATCCCTTGGTGGTATTTGAGAACCCCAAGAAGATGCAATTCTGAATCATTGTATCAATGTTTATTCTTTGCTCCTTAGGAATTATTATCCCCAATTCCTAGGGATAGCTAAGGAGATGATGTTTCAAGGCCCTCAGGTTGCAGACATGGAGTACCAAGAGAAAAATTGACCAACAATGTCCACTTGCACAGATAGATGCCCGCTTCACCACCAAAAATCTCAGGTTCATCATAAGGGTATCCACCACATCAGCTTGCTTCTGGAAGACATTGGGTCTTTCTCCAAGAGGTACAAGCCATATTTTATGGTGAGTGTCATGTCAATATTTGAGGCATTTGAGTTTGTTACATTTTAAACTTCTTTTGATTATGTAATGTCAGCTTGGAAATTATGCTCTTCACATTATTTGACCTTGGTGGGTTGACATTGCACCCTAGTAAGTGGTCACACTCAAAAATATGTTTGCTACTAGGAGGTCCCCTTGACGAGTCATCATACCATTCCCAACCATACTTATCACTTTCCACATTTCATCCCCTCATATCCTTACCTTTTGGTATTTTCGGGTGTACTGACCCAAGAAGAAATTGTCCCTCATTTCATGGGAAGAAGGGGATGAAGGCCCAGAGGGGAGGTAGCTGGAAAAAGATAAAATCCTAATTATGAACCTTCCATTGTCCCTCATTTCATGGGAAGAAGGGGATGAAGGCCCAGAGGGGAGGTAGCTGGAAAAAGATAAAATCCTAATTATGAACCTTCCATATGCTCACCCAAAGATGTCTTGAGAGGAATCAAATGATTCTCCTAAAACGTTAATGACCTGCAAAAGCAAAATTTACATTATATAGATATCAAACTTGTTGAGGTGTGTACAATCATGCAATGTCCCTTTATTTCCATGCATATGGAACTCTGTGTACATCTAGATTCAAGTGACTGTGTGGTAGTTCCCCCCTATCTAAATGATTCACCAATAGGGAGTACCGAGGGTTTGGATTTTAATTAACTAATAAAAATAAATGGGTTTGGAAAAATGATGCATTGAAAACAAAGGTGCAACACACCCTCTACAAAGGCACCCATAAATGAGACACTACTATCCCTTGTATTTCATGAACCCCGTGACCAAAGGTCTTGCCCCCATCCATATCATATTCTCCACATTCCTTAGAGAGGGGTTCACCTAGAAAAATACTCCTTGACTTAGGGGATGTTTCACCCAATAGGTCACCTTGTCAACCCTCCCATGCGTAAACTTGGAAAATTGCATGGGGTCTTTGAGCACTTATTTAGTTTGATGAGGTGGTTTTTGATGCACATGATTTGATGGATCTTTTTTTGACTTGATTTACTTATCATTATGCATTTGAATTGAGATCTTTGGAGGGCGTATTCATTGTCTTTGCAGGACCTTGTTTGGTGGACATATTTGGAATAACAAGCCTAGCTTGGGATTCCTTGGGTCTTGAATCCCATAGGCTGGATACTATGGCCCACACACCGGACGATGATGGTAGCCTTTGGAGGCCTTAGAGACACCTTGGAGGATCTATCCTAGCCCATTTCCAGCCCAATGTTTTTCTCTTTAGACCAAAACATCACACTTGAGGAGCTTGACATCACCCTTAATGATGGACACTTGGCACGTTTTGATAGGAGAAGGCTTGGCTTGAAGGAGGAAAACTTAGTGCATGAGAGGGAGGCCCTCTAAGGCCCAACAAATTCCATTGTTTACTCCAACGACTTGCAAAAAAGTGTAAAAACGTCAACCTTTAGAGGGTTGACATCATCTTAGGGCTTCTTATGTGCATTTTTTATAATTAAATTTGAATTTAGTTTGTATAGGGGAAAAACTAAGGGAAACATTTCCCTTGTTTTGTGGTTTACTCTTCTTAGGTGGAAAACTATTATCTTAGAGTATTTGTATAAAATATATCAAACTCTTTCATTTTGATCATAGCATTCTCACTTGGAGAGAGACTCCTTGGCTGAAATTTGCGCCCTATTTGGGAAATTTTATCTATCTCTTGCTACTATCTCTTGTAATGGTTTGATTTGGATATTGGATGAAGAAGTAAGGCACTATCTTTCTTGGAGACTATTTTTTTCTTTTATGATGGCTTTTTCTTGGTTAAAATGACTTTTTCTTGTTAATTCTTGGACTAGGTAAGGCATCTCTATTGTTATTGGCTTTTTTCTTAGTTGCAAGGTTAATTTGATAAAATTTTGGGGAGTATAAGGGAATACAACCCCACTAAGCCCATCATATTTGTCTTGTAATAATTTTTTCATAAAGGAATACTAGGAGGAGTAAAAGGTTTACACCCTCATAGGGTTTTTCTTAGCTAGTCTTGCTTGCCTTAGGGAGTAAAAGGGATTATACCCCCAAGAAAGTATCACCACTATCTCTTTCATTTTAAAGACTCCATAAACCAATAGTTTAAAGTCACGCATCACTTGCATTGGAAAAATAAAATCATTGCATTGGGATACGTAGAATTGCGATATATTGAAATTGTTTAAATTGGAATCTTTTCTACATGCTTAAAGCTTGTCAAGGCCACTAGGGCGTCTTGATTCTCCAAGGTTTTATTGCTGATGTAACAACTTTAAGCTACAACAATTAGTTCTGCAACAAATCACTTCATAACTTTTAAAATTCCTCATGTTCTAACCGTCAAATTTTGTTAGAAAGCTGCCAAGTTAATCTACTAGTTATTGTGCTTCTTTTGGGTGGTTTACTTGCGAGTTTCAGTGGTTGAAATTTTCTATTGTAGGATTTTTTTTCTACATCCATAAGGATGATGCAATATATATTTAGTAATTGTTTCTAACAAACTTCTATTGTTGCTAAAGTCTTGTGCTATCATACTTGAGTTGTACTAGTAATTGCTAGTTAATCTCTTGCATATTTACTTGGAATTTTAGTGACTTGTTTAGTGGATCTCTTTATTGTTTCATTTATGATTTATATCATTACATATTTCTTCTATTTAGGAAAACAAACTTCACTTTCTTTTCCATTGGATTTTTGGGCTTATATCTCATCTTTTCTTTTGTCTCAGGAAGGTACAATCATCTTCCGCAAGTACTCAAGCTTTTGGAAATCATTGACCACTTCCAAGACTCATTTCCAATCCATTTTCCATTTATTCCTTTGACCTATAGGGGTATCAATTCCATAGTTTCACTTTCCATCTCATTTCCCCCTAGGGTCACCTAAGATTCCGCCTTTGTGTAGGATTTATCCTTCACTAAAGCGAGGGGAGGGATTATCTAAGGTGAAAATGGGTAGACTCTCCCACCATTATCACCATCTTGTGGATTGGGTCGGGATTTGGCTAACCTATAGTTTGTGCGATAAATTTTTGGCATTGTTGTCAGGGAGCATTTTGAATCCTCTTTCGTACCCTAACAACACTTTTGCAATCTTCCTCCCCAAATAATTTACCCCTATCTTTCCTAACAACTCCACTTGAAGGAATTTCCCCTTCCACCTTTGATGAGCTCTTCTTGAGGTTCATCTAGTGACTGCCACCTTCCAAGAATCCACCTTCCATTAAGAATTTTCCCCTGAGGAGATTCAATCCTTCTAAGGTTTACCAAAGAAGGCCTCCTCTCAAGCCTCCCATTGTTAAAACCCTTTTCTGCAATACCCTTCCCTTTTCTCCAATGGTTCTCCCTTGGGAAAAATACCTTTACAAACCCTTGAACATGGATAACATTGCTGGGCACCTTAATGCCATGTCAAAAGAGTCTCATAAATGGTTTCCAAAGTTCTCAAGAAACAATGTGATCACCACTAATGATCATATCTATGCCATGGGACGAGACATGGAAAATGAATAGGTAGAGCATGAAGATGTATCAATGAATCTACTAGCCTCATCACTGACTGAAGATGAGTACATCACAGAGATTGACGAATGTCTTTTTGAATCAAAGGTTGAACCTTTTCAGTATCCTCACACCAAGATAGAAGCAAATACTAAAGATTCGAGTAGAAGTTCTCTAGACCCAATTACTCTCTTGACTCAGAAGATAGACTAGATGAGTGCTCAATTTGTCGAGGTTTAGAATCATATCATGGGTCACCTGACCATAGTGGAAAGAAATCAATATGCCCCCAGACCTCAGTTTACTAGATGATAAAGAGATGCCACAGGTTGGAAGACGAAGCCTCAACAAGAGACAGAGGCTCCTAACACTTTGAACCCAGTCAGAATGGTCAACACAGAAGAAACATTATGGTTCTCTCCATGTCAAGAATCTCATCAGGAGGAATAATGCCCCCAACAAGATGAAGTCTCTCTTGATAGTATGAAATTCATGGAAATGATCTGTAATTTCCAAGAGGAAGACATCACACATGAATAGATTGATGAGGCCAAAATAAAATGAGGAAGAGAGGGATGACTCCGAGTGTTAAACCAATTAACATATGATAAAAGATATGAATTGAGGAAGAGGGGAATTTTTATGTATGCTAGAAGAAATAAGGATTTAGTTCCTCTGTCACAACCTTCCACTCTGCCTCAGCCAAAAGCAACAACTTCTTCTCCATCTACAGAGAAAGTGGTCCCACCACTTCTACCTCAAGCACATGAGTTGCTTCTGAAGCCAACTCCAACATAAGAGGAGATTCATTTGAACATAGATGTGTTCACCATGTTTGGAAAGTTTAATATGATGGTCCCTATGATAGAGATGTGAAAGATTCCTTCCGTGAGGAGGGGAGTCCTGAATTTATTGAACGTACTAGCTAAAAAGGAAAACCCTCCAATCATCTTGAACAAAATGTATATTGATCGACAAAGGGATATTAACTCTCCATTCTATCTTTCTTTGGGCATAAATGGTCTCCGCTTGAAAATTTGTATGTTGGATTCCAAGGCCTCAACAAATTTCATGTCTTTAAAGGTGATGGATCAACTTGGTTTGAACACAACTCTACCATATGGGATTTTTTGTGGTATTGATTCCAAGAAGGTCAAAGTTTATGGGTTATTTGAAAATGTGGAAGTTTACCTGATTGATTTTCCTCATATCAATATCCTTATGAACATAGTAGTGATTGACGTTCTAGATGCTTGGGGAATGATTCTATCAAAAAGTTGATCTGCTACACTTGGGGGATTCCTCATTATGGATCTTAACCATGCACATATTCCCATGGGAGATGGCACTTTTGAGATCCTATATAGTTGGGAGAGGGCTGAGAAGCATGTGATGGATCTAAACAACCTTGATTACAATAGTGAGTGTGACTTTGATGTACCTCTCCAGATCATTAAGTACGACCTATGGGACCTAGATTTTGTGAAGGAAGATTGCATAGATACACTGCTTCCAAGGATGGATGAATACAAGGATAAGCTTGCAAAGTTCCAAGGGAAAGAACCCAGACCATCAAGATATTGAAGAAGGAAGAAGATAAAGAAAGCAAAGAACATGAGAAAGCCATGAAAAATGAAATCAACACATAACCTCCTTCCTATCCTTACATTGAGAATATACCTTACATCAACTATAGTGAAGGAAGTCTTGCGTTCACTTGGGATAAGAGGAAGGGACAGACCAAATATGACCATAAGGATGATATATCTTGGCTTGTCCCTTACATCATCAAGAAGAAGTCCGAGAAAGAGAAGTACTACTTGACATCTTTGGAAGAGAGAAATATGCCATTACCAGTGGATGGGTCTCTTCTCCGACCCTACTTTCAATGCACTTGACTTCTTCAGGCCCCAGGCCCCAAGTAATTAGGTAGGCCATTTTGATTTACTTCATTTTCATATTGATTTCTCATGATAGTTTAGTTGCATTTCATTTTGTTCTACTTGTTGATTTACATGTTTTTATTTTCATCATATATATGAAAAATGCAAAAAATTTTCTTTTCTAGATTAGCTGTCATTTTTGAATTTTTGGATTTCTTTATATGGACAAAGGATGAGTGAGCCATCCTACACTTACCAATTTGATGTTTCAGTGTGTGTAGACACAAGTTCACCAGGATATGTTGCCTTTCTCATGCACTCTATGGAGAGTACAAGTCCCCAAGTAGGATCCAGATGTTATCCCTAATTCCTAGGGATAACTAAGGAGATGATGTCTTGAGGCTCTCAGGTTGTAGACATGGAGTACTGAGAGACAACTTGAAGAGAAGTGTCCACTTGCACAGATAAGGGCCCGCTTCAACAACACAAATCTAAGGTTCATCATGAGGGTATCCACCACATCATCTTTCTTCCATAAGATATTGGGTCTTGCTCCATGAGGTACAAGCCAGGTATTATGGTGAGTGTCATTTAAATATTTGAGCCATTTGCGTTTGTTTCATTTTAAATTGCTTTTGGTTATGTAACGTCTACTTGGAAATGATGCTCTTTGCCTTATTTCACCCTGGTGGTTGACATTGCACCCTAGTAAGTGGTCACCCTTTAGAATAGTTTTTATACTCAGAGGTCCCCTTGACAATCCATCATGCCATTCCTGACCATACTTATCACTTTCCACACTTCATCCCCTCATCTCCTTACCTTTTTGGATTTTTGGGTGTACTGACCCAAGAAGGAAATGTCCCTCATTTCATGGGAAGAAGGGGATGAAGGCCCATAGGGGAGGTAGATGGAAAAATATAAAATAGTAATTATGAACCTTCAATATGCTCTCCCAAAGAGGTCTTGAGAGCAATGAAATGCTTCTCCTAAAAATTCAAAGACCCACAAAAACAAAATTTACATTATATATATATCCCACTTATTGAGGTGTGCACACTCATGTAGTGTCCCTTTCTTTCCATGCATATGGAAATATGTGTACCTCTAGCTTCAAGTGACTCTATGGTGCTTCCCACCTAGCTAATCAATTCACCAATAGGGATTACCCAGGGTTTGGATTTTAATTAACTAAAGGTAATAAATGAGCTTGGAAAAATGATGCATTGAAAACGAAGGTGCAACACACCCTCTACAAAGGCACCCATAGATAAGACAGTATGAACCCTTGTATGTCATGAACCCCATGCCCAAATGTTTCCCCCCCATACATATAATATTATCCACATTCCTTAGAGAGGGTTTCACCTATGAAACACTCCTTGGATTAGGAGATGATTCACCCAATAGGTCACCTTGTCAACCCTCCCATACCTAAACTTGGAAAATTTCATAGGGTCTTT
>CBVK0101020444.1:0-10128 GCA_900067695.1 Picea abies
CTCTATTACTGATTCACCCCCCCTCTCAGTAATCCAACAATCTCAACCCTTTACATCTATATTTTCAAACTATAGTTGATTAGAAGTGGTCATAAATGCACAAGGAGCACTCTTGGAGGTAGTTGTAGACAATTTCCCTTGATATTTTTCTAGAATCTCATTCAAAGAAACAAAATCCCCTGTTTTTAGGAGGTTGGCGCCCTTGACTCCTACAGTTAAACCTGGTTGGTGGAATACATGTATTTTAACAAAACAAATAGTGGAAAAAAAATATATTATACACAAAAATCTACCTAAATCATAAATTCATTAAGAAACATACAAAATACCCATGACTGACTATTAAATATGGTCAAAAGAAAGCATTAAGTCATTTTGTGGTGGAAAAATGTGCCAAAGATGAGCCTTTAAAATGGACAATAATGAGGCTCATCATTTGGGAGTTGATAAATATATGTTAGAATATATTTATTCCATATGAGGATTTGGAATTGAAGTATGCCTATTATAATCCATCATGGTACCCTTTATTTTCCTCAATAAATCATTTGGACATGATTTTCTTTCATTAAAATTGGCCATATCAAGATAAATGACAATTCTTCAACAAGAGAGTAATTTTTTCATGTATTGCTACAAAGTTAACCTTTTTAAAGTATAATAATATTATAAGTTTAATTATGTCATGATGAAAAATAATTAAATTGAAAATCCAAGTTTGGAATTGTAATGAATCTTGGGCATCCAATTTAGTAAAACATGTCAAAATTGGTGAAAAGAAAAATAATGTTGATTTTGTGGATTGATTGCTTACCACTGAACAATAGTTTGGAGATTATTAGACATGGATTTTTTAGGAATTTTTTTTTTGAATTCATCCATATAAAATTGTAATCCATATTGTGTAATTAGGTATATATTGGCACGCATTTCTTTGATCCACTTCAGGTTGATTTGCACTCTATTTTTAATCCCTATAAGTCATGTTTCTTTTAGATTTTCCATATATTTGAAATATGGAAGTTTTCTAATTATTTTGTGTCAAATATAAGCTTTTAATTTCAAAAAAAGGCTCCATTTCATATTTTCACTCAATCATTCCATTGGAAGATGATAGGATTGGGTTCCCACATAATGAACCAACTTCCAATCCAGTTGTTTTAAATCTATTAAGAACTGTGGGAAGGGTGATTTTGGTCCTTTGAGTGTGGAAGTGTAAATATACCTTTTTCGATGGTTGAAGATGCCCGTGAGAATGTAAAATTTATAGTACAAGACTTACTATGAAATTTTAATGAGTTTTAGAGGTTTTTAAATCCTCTATGTTTACACTAAAAAATGCAGAATTATGGTTATGAATTTCTTCTATTTGAACTTTAATTGTAGTTTTTTTTAGTAGTTGTTTTAATTGTGTGACTTCAAATTGCATTCCATATGATATGAATTAATACACTTCATAGGAAACAATTTATTTGTACTCTCTCTCTCCATGAAGTAGTAGTGTGATGAAATGGAAGAGGTGTAATAACATGTTCTTAAATGTTGAGTTCATCATCATGATTTTCATCCTAAAAATGGAGATTTATTGGTATACTATTGTAAAAAAGGGCACAATATGAATGTGCATAGATTGTATTTATAAAAAAAAATTATTTAATAAAAATAGAGAATATACAATAAATACAAACATCACAAGAATATTTTATGTAATAATCTAAATAAAAAACACAGTTTAGAAGGAATTGGTTCTTTCAATATTCCATCAATATAAAATCTCAAAGTTAAAAGTTGTATAACGCCATTTTTTCTTCTTCTTTCATCACATTGGGACCTCTAAAGAAAGACCAAATTCTTATCATTGTTTTAGATAGGTTAAGGCCTGCCAAAATTATAATCCACCTGTTAGCGCCACCATTTTTCTTTTCAGTTAGGGTCGGTCTTAGTCGAGTCATCGCCTGTGAGTTAAGGCATGTGAGGTCAAGTACTTAACAACAAAGGGGTCGAAGTTAGCAAGTGGCCGGTTGGCCCTTGGAGTCAGGAAGGGACGTCAGAGTCAAAACATGTGTAAATTGTACGAGTTTGTTCCCAAAGCAATGGGTCCTGCAGAAAGGGAGTTTCTACGTGCCCCAGGTTGAGGAAAGTTGTTAATAGAAGTTGCGTCGAAAAGTGCAGTGACCATCATCAACTCGTATCACGTATTCCTTGTATCCCTTATCAGTCGCACTTTACACACGTGGATGTGCTATGAAAAATCTACATTTCATTTCGAAACAACCAGTCACCATGAATTCAGTGTTCCTTGGCATGATTCCACCTCTCCCCTACTTTGTTATAAATTCCAAATGTTTTTCATGCATATTATTCGCATATCAGGATTATTCACTATTTGTATTTCTCTCTCGCAAGCCTAGGTTGATTAGGACTACTGCCTTGGGCCCATGCCTAATTTGTCGTGTGCAGGGAAAATACACGTTGCACCATGGAAACCTCCCAAAGCATAAGGAAGGGCACGCGAAGTGGTAGGAACGTTGGGCCCGAGCCCCAATTTGTCGTGTGCAGGGAAAATACACGTTGCACCATGGAAACCTCCCAAAGCATAAGGAAGGGCACGCGAAGTGGTAGGAACGTTGGGCCCGAGCCCCAAAACTTGATTTTGATCAATGAGGATCCATAGGTCAGAGCATCCTTTGAACAACTCGGGTGCATGTCCTTTTGAAGGAAAATTCACGGATTCAATATAAGACTAGCTAAGCAGTTCGAACTCAGTTTCGATGGATTTCACGCGGTGATCTCGGGTGTCATTTTTCAGGTAACCGAGGAAACTGTGTCAACCGCAAAAAAGATCCCTCCACGTGATGAGAAGTGGTTTAAGGGCATTCCCTTGAACACGCAGTGTTATGAATATTTCATTAGGAGGGATTGTTTAGGTGGGAAGGTCGAGGTAGGCGTCTCAAGCAGATATTTGCAGGAACCTTTCTAGAAACTGCTTAGAGTAATTAGGAAATATTTTGCAGGAACCTTTCTAGAAACTGCTTAGAGTAATTAGGAAATATTTCACTTGTGAAGGGAGGTTAGACAAGATACATTCACACCACATTAGATTGTTGATGCACTTCACAAGACGGAGACCATTAAATCTACCCCTTTTCCTACACCAGAGTCCCCGGGAGATGGCAAGAAATGCGTAATCCGAAGTAGATCGATTGAAAAGGAAACTCTCTCATGTATCACTTATTAAATTGATGGTAGTTGAGGAATGAATACAGTTGAGGAGAAATTTGGATTCATTCTTTCTCACAGCAGGAATCCCCAAGGATCCAAAAGGAGATTTCTCTCTTTTCTTGGAAAGGGTAATACCACATTGCGCGGGGGCTAGAGGGGAAGAGACTGCGCAGGAAGGAAATACGTCGGAATCCCTGCCCCCCCAAAAACAATACCCTAGAGAAGGGGTTGGACAAATAAAAACAAGGAAGCTGGGGAAACCCGAGTCTAGAGTGAACCGCGTGTGAGGTTGGCTTCCGAAGAATTACTTATGCATGTTATTTGGCTGGAACCTGTCAAGGGTACAAATCAAGAAAGCTGGAGAAAAACGAGCACAGATGTTTGAGGTTCGTCTCAGCATCTAAAGAAAGAACATCTCGCTATCGCTGAGATTTACCAGGAAATCAAGGAACTGAGATGACAGTTAGCAGCGAAGACCCTTGAAGTGTCAACATCTCAAGGCCGTGAAGGAAACGTGACGTGGCTCGAGAGATAGCTCAAAGAGGTGTAGGATACAATCATACAACTACACGAAACACAGAGGCTTTTATAAGAAAGGAATACGAAGCATTTCATAGAATGTGAAGTAGTCAAAGAGAAATTCCATGCAGCTCTTAACAACACATAGAAGAAACATGATTAACTGAGTTCATTCTCGTATTCTCAAATGGAGCATAGATCTTGACAGTTTTGAAGGAGGCATCACCCTTAGATGGTTATGTTGTTTTGGTAATGTCCATGACAGTCAGCAGCCACTCGTCACACACGCACCCCAAAAAATGAGAGGGCAGAAGAAATCAAGGTTGTTATAGTGGATGGTAAGAGTCTGACAGGATACTTGATCATTCAGATATCTTGTCGAAGGAAGGCATTGACACATCACTCTCCCCATGACGAGACCTTTCTAATAACCGAATCACCATGGTAGAATACAAGCAGTTGTTTTCTATTTTTGGAAAGGCATCATGCGAAATCCATTTAACGTAGAACAGTCAGTTTCCTAAATTCTAGAGATAGTATCTAGAGGGAAGGGTAGCCCAAGCGGATCCCTTGCCTATATATTTTATCTTTTCAATGTAAGCTAGGTTGGGTGAAAAACTAGTGTAGACAATGACTATTGAATGTAGTTTCAACTCGATCAAAATTTAATGCAAAAGTCATGAATCTTTGATGAAAAGATTCTAATTGTAGCAATTGGATGTATTGTTTTCCTTTCTTTGCATACATATTTCCTATGTTCTTTATTCATATCTATTTCTGTCTAAATAGGAACATAATTTTGAACCTAGGATTCACTGCGTAGAGCCCTGGGATTCGTGCCATTTAGACAAACCGTATTTCCTCTAAGTTAACTTTGAATTCATCCTCAGCGATGCTCCAAGTTTCTTTATGTGTTTCCCCCCCCTCGCCACACACGCTGATTTTACAATGAAAACTGCTTCTCTCTTATCCTTATCCTATCAAGTTTAGTCACTAAGTCATTTGTTTCTATCATCTTCTCGAACCGACTCCATAGCCAAAGGTATTACTCTCTTATGCCAATAGAACCAAAACTTATTATCAAAAGGTGTTAAATATAGCCAACAACTTAAAGTTGTATCCTGCACTGAGAGAGTGTCTCCCAAGAGAGCCCTCTCCAGGTCCGAAAGGCTAGTTTCAGGTCTCAAAGTTAGTTTGTAGGTTTCCTCTTTCATTCGTTTCTCAGCCAAATGAAGTTTACAGAGAGCTAACATTTTGGCGACATTGTCGGGACATAATTGAATACAGTTTCCCTTGGAAGAATGACTAAAGTTGCAGTTTTGACCTCTGAGGGTAACAGAGGGACAAACATCTATATTGGATGAAATATTTACCCTAGCGAATCATGTCAAAACGACCAGTAGCACAAAGTAGCATGATTTAAGAACCTTGGATCCGAAGACAATCTATAGCAGAGTGAATCTTGACCCAAACCCTGTAGAGCCTGTGTGCGACCTCAAGAAAATTTTGCGCAGGACTAGGGAGAAAGAGTTGGACCCATTCTATTACCTGGATATAATCCTCTCCCTACCCAAAGACGATGCACAGAGCATCGACAACCTTGATTTTTAAACCCTGTTTGAGCAAACCCTATTCAGGTCTAAGTCGGAGACCATTTTGGACGATATAGTTTTCGACCAGAAGAAGTTCCAACCTATGATACCTAAAAACATCCCCCAAATCCATAACCCTCCTAGAGCCATGGCTACTAGATTCACCCCTCTCATTCTGCCAACCCAACTGCATTATTTACCTCAGAATTACAGCGAGAGAATCAAGCTCTTCGATGTTGAAGGGAACATTTCATCCCAAGGGCATCTAGATTGGTTCAATGATTTTGTCGACCTATATGAAGTAGACTATGTAGATGTGAAAATGAGATTGTTCGCGTAGAGTCTTTCAGGGTAGGTGAGGAAGTGGTTCAAATCCCTCCTAGCAGCAAGCATTCAAGACTTTGCCGCATTCAAAACGTCTTTCATCACCAGATGGGGAGACAAGAAGAACCCTTTATAGCTTCTAACGCAATACAATAACATGAAGAGGGCACCGGAGGAGATGGTGCAAGAATTCTCAGCCCATTTCATGAGGGTGTATAACTCAATTTCCGCAGAGGTCCATCCACCTCCCAGGGTTACGATACATTGATTCCTTCGACAATGATATTTCTTTGCTACTGAGAGAAAGGATATTGTCAAACCTAGACAACATGATGAATGATGCGATCGAGGTCAAATTAAATCTAATGGCGTCGGGGAAGATCAAGTAGAGATTCAATAGAGGTAATAAGAAACCCCAAGGGGGAGCACAACCATTGACATCGAGGTCCTTGGAAGACAAATTCGATTTAATGATGAAGACCATGGAGAAAATAATGGAAATAATGTTTGTGGTAAATAGACCCATTGCTTGAGAACATCATGAACCCCAGTCCAGAAATCAGAACCTTAGAAGGGGTCAAGTACCTTAGATCAGACAGAGGGAGCAGAAAGAATAGGGTGAACAACAGACAAGGCCTCCATTCCAAAACAATTACGTGGACGAGGACTTCGATCATATGTTAGAATACCAAATGCATTATTGCAATGACAAGAAACCGTGCGTGTTTTTGACAAAGGGATAACATGATCAGTACATGAGTGAAAATTATGATATGATGCTTGAGATGGATGACATGTTGTCCTAGGAAATGAAGGAGTTCAAGAAATGTTATCAGAATGCCATCATGCAGTTTCAAAATAAATATAACCTCAAGAGAAAGGAGGCGCCTACCAAACCTCAGCAGACAAATTCCATAAGGAAACCTTCGACAGACACCCCTTCCACAAGTCGACCGAATCCAGACAACTCGACCAAGGATGCAACTGAAAACGTAAATTCAAAGGAGAAGGCCCCGAGGAAAGCACTGGAAACAAGCTGGGAAGCGTGTGGAAAAGAGGTAGAGAAGGTTTGTCCCCACTTTAACTTTGAGCATGAGATGGTCAAGATCAAAATATTTGTTCCTTTTAACGAAAATATCATAAAGGGTGAATATCGAGAGAAGATTATTAAAATGCTTAAAATGGGACAAACTCTTGACTCTTTGAATGTCCAAGACGATCACCTTGCCATTTTGTTTGGTCTGTGCATAGAGGAGACAAGAAATACTGAGGATGTTCCCCCATTCTATGTTAGTCTTAAATTCCATGACATGACCCTACATAATTCCATGCTATACTCCGACGTGTCACACAACCTCATGCCAAAGGTGATCATGGACAAGTTGGGTTTGGACATAACTAAGCCCTATAAGGACCTTTTTTCTTTTGATTCAAGGAAAGTCAAGTTCTTAGGTCTCATCAAAGACTTGGATGTGTCACTGGCCCAAATTCCTTCGAAGAACATGGTCATGGATGTGGTCATGGAAGACATACCCCCTAAGTTCAGCATGTTGCTATCCAGGTCGTGGGCTGCGAAGTTAAAGGGAACTCTGCAAATGGACATGTCATATGCCACCATTCCTATCTTTGGCTAGGATAGACGGTTATATAGAGAAGTGTTGCTGAAATACATGGTAAGAAGTAATATGCAGCCGAAAAACCATCCTATCTACTCCTTTGACACTGATATTGGTTCCTCCATATTCTACAATGACCTTAGTTTTGAAGAGGAAGAACCAAAGACCGTCATGACCATCGATGATGAAGCCGCACGACGAGCAACAGAGTGCGTCGACTCGAGAAACAACGTGGAGGATGATATGTGGAGCATGAGTTTTGACGATGTTGTCAGTAAAGAAGGGCTAGGGGAAGCATATGGATAAGCCCGCCCAAGGTGGGCACGAAACTATGCTTGTGCAATCTCTCTTTCGACTGCAGAACCAACATGGACGAGTATGAGGAACTGATTTTGGGTCTAAAGGTTTTGAAAGAATTAGGTGCAAAGAGGATAGCAGTGCACGGAGACTCCAAACTAGTTATAAACCAGGTGAAAGGAATATATCAATCCAAACACCCCAAACTGAGAGCATGCAAAAACCTAGTGCTGGACCTCCTCGAAGAATTCTCAGAGTATAATCTATAGACGATCCTGAGGGGAGAAAATAAAATCACTGATGCTTTGGCCACCTCAACCTTGGTTTTCAAAATTACCATCTTTCCCAATAGAAAATACGAGATCGAAGTCAAACACAGGTTGTTAGTGCCTGATAATATCAAATATTAACAAGTGTTTGAGGATGGGAAATAGGTGGAGAGATTCTTCCTAATGAGCGACAAGTTCGATAACATAAACATTGATGACGAGTGTTGTTGCGACAAATATGAGAGCGCATATGTGCACTATGATGACGACCCTTTCAATAACCAGATAGCGGGAAGGGACATAGTACATCTGAAAAATAATATCATCTCGAAGGGGTTAGTTCTACTGGAAAACTTGTTTGACGGGAATGACATGGCTAGAAATCCAAATATCACTGCGAACAATGAGAATGTTGAATATTGCAACATCGAGACTGAGGAGAACCCTAAAATAATCAAAATGTCAAAAACGCTCATTCCAGAGGTCAAGAAAGACTACATCAAGCTCATGAAGGGTTTCCCCGATGTTTTCTCTTGGAGTTATGATGACTTGAAGGTGTACAAATCTAAAGTGATTCAACATGTTATCCCTCTCAAAGAAGACCAGAGGCCTTTCAAACTGAAGTTGAGACGGATAAATCCCCTGCTACTGCTGCTGATCGAAAAGGAGGTAAAGAAACTTTTTGAAGCTAAAATTATCGTTTCTTTAAGGTTTTCGATGTGGGTGGCCAATTTGGTACATGTAATAAAAAAGAGCATCAAAATAAGATTGTGTGTTTATTTTCGAAACTTAAACAAAGTGTCCCTTAAGGACCACTACCCACTCCCTAAAATGGTGGGGTCCTAGAATATGTCCATGCTAGACATTTTTTGGGGTTATAATCAGATCATGGTCCATCCAGATGATAGAGAAAAGATGACTTTTACGACACCATGGGGGACGTTCATGTATGCCAAGATGCCTTTCAGCTTGATGAACGTCGGGGCTACCTTCCAGAGGGAAATTGACAAAGAATTTGCTGATGAAAAAGACAAGTTTATTGTGATCTATCTGGATGACATCATAGTATATTTTGACCCCGATGAACAACACCTCAAACATCTAAAGAAAGTTTTCCAGAAGTGCAGGAAATTTGGCATATCATTAAATCCAAAAACATCACATTTCGGGATGCAAGAAGGGAAGTTGTTGGGGCACATCATATCGAAGGAGGGTATTAAGATAGACCCCAATAGGGTTGAAGGAATCCTAAAAATCGACACTCCACCCAGTAAGAAGGAAGTGCAATCCTTTCTGGGAAAGGTGAACTTCTTGAGAAGATTCATTCTGAACATGGAATAAATTATAAAACACATCACCTGCATGCTCAGAAAAGGAAACAAGATCAAGTGGAACCTGGAAGCTAGGAAATCATTTGAAGATATCAAGGTAGCGCTGACTAAAGCTCCCGTGTTGACCAGTCCAGACTTCACAAAGGACTTTATCTTGATTTCATTCACCTTGAAGCATACAATTGTTGGCATGTTGTTACAGAATGACAATCAGAACTTTGAGAATCTTATAGCCTACTTCAGCAGGATGCTCATGGATTCTCCACTAAGGTACGACATTATGGAGAAATAAGAATGCACCTTGGTAAAATCCCTAAAGGAGTTCAAAACGTACATATTACACTCCCACATTATCGCTTACGTGCCTAAAAACTCAGTCAAGGATATCCTGACTCCACCCGACCCTGAGGGAAGGAGAGGTAATTAGATAGCGACCATCCTGGAGTATGACCTTGAAATCAAGCCCACAAAACTGATTAAGGGTCGGGGCCTTGCAAAGCTAATGGTGCAGTTGGACTACGACATTGTGGGAATCAACTTCATCGTTGATTTGTTAGAGAATCCTCATGGAGAAACAACTGTGCAAGTGTCTCAGGAGTTCATCGATTCATCATGGTATATAGACATCGTCTACGTGTTGAGGAATCTGCAAGCCCCTCTAGGTTTAAGAAAGACCAAGGCTAGATTTTTAAAGCTCAAAATGGTTAAGTTCTGCATCTTGGATAGTTCACTATACTAGAAAGATCTTGGAGGGATATTGTTGAGTTGTTTGTTGGAAAATGACATGAAATGAGCTATCGAAGAATTTCACAAAGGCGATTGTGGAGGACACCACTACTGGAAAACCACCACACACAAAATCCTAAGAGCAGGTTACTATTGGCCTACCATCTTCCCATATGTATACAAAGAAGTTTCCAGTTGCCACGAGTGTCATATTTTCGATGGAAGAAGAAAG
>CBVK0101020445.1:0-10128 GCA_900067695.1 Picea abies
AATAAGGTGGATGTAAGAAGATCTAATAGAAGCTTCCGCTTCTAGAAGGATATTCCTCCAGATGCTTCTCTTAATAGACATATTTAGTATAAATAAGGGTCGAGAGTCGAGATCAAATACCTCATTACCAATTCACTTGTATAAGTCTTGATATAAAGGGATTTATTTCATGTATGATTAGTTGAGATAAGCTAATATATGTTGGATTATTCAGGCACCCAAAAACTTGTCATTATGTGTATGAATGTATGGTTTCTTTCCTGCGTAATCTTTTTGTTTTGCATAATTTCTAGTTGTGTTACTGTTTAAACAAGATTCTTGATGTATGTCTTTACTTTAATGTTGCGCAACATGGATTGTTGAATGCTTTTCCTGGTCTAAGCCTTCCAATGTTATGATACCTTTACCTTTAAGTATGGAATTGTATTGTAGTGCGTTGGACTTGATGGCGTGTCCTTTTAAACTTGCTTTATTACACAAAAGTCTCGACAACGCTTCGGGTGAGACCTCCTTCCCTTGTGGAAGGTTGAATATGCTAGTGCTACTAGACTACAAAGGTACTTTTGTTGGTAACCTTCGAGAACCCTAGTCTCCAATTAAGCGCCAACAAGTAGTTTTGTTGCTGGGACCTTGACTTCTGAGTGAGTTTTCAGAGGATGGAAAATCACATATTTAAGTATGACATTGAAAACTAGTGGGAAAGAAAGTGCGACGAGTTCATATTTCAAGAAACTGAGTTACAACAGAAAGGGACGAGGGATGTGAAAGACACGATATTTTATTTTGAACCAACCAATGATTAGTACAAAATATTATGGATTTGATTCCCAGAGGAGGTCTACGAGTGGCTTGACCGGTTGTAAGAAGCGATAGAATTTAAAAATCATGTCAAGAAAAGATTCAATTGGACTATTGAGCAGCTAGCTTCTCTTCACAAGTTACATCACCATATTTGTTGAGCTGTCGACTTTTGGGTCCACACTGTCCTGGTAGAATACATCATTGAATTTATCGCAGAAAACCACTAGGCATTCTCAAAGGCAGAAGCAATATTTTATGTCAGAGCCCAAGGGAGATTATTGCGAGAAATTCCACTGTGGATGAAGATCTTGCTGGTGGAAGAAGGAATGCTACTTGTTCCTTTGGTTAAAATGGTGGAATAAAACCCTTTATGCACGAGGGGCAGGTGATTTAAGAGAGGATCCATGAGTTAGGATACATAAGTTCTTGAGATATGGGGGGTCATCGTGAGAAGAGTTCCAGAGACAAGTGGGCTCTGAAAAGGGTTGCAGTGATTGAAAAGAGGTGGCAAGAACATATGCAAAATTTGATGAAGAGGCCAGATCATTCACGCATGGAGATCAAACTAGAGAAGAGTCATAAAAGTGAGTTAGAGAAGTTGAAAGAGTTATCGTTATGTGCACAAATGGACAACCAATGGTTGAAGGAGAAGTTTGGAGAGAAAGATGAGAGTTCTATAGAGAGTAGATGAGATGGAGAAAATTCAGAATAAAGAATCAAGATCAGACTCACCACCGAGGAACATGACTATGTTGTAACCTCTACAGAAGTTGTGGGAGAACCAACTCCTGTAGTGCCCGAAGATGTGAAGTACAATACGTGACCTGCTACAATATGGACTCCTAATGTGACCCCCTAGGTTAAAGAATCCCATCCTGAAGACGCAGGAACCAACCTTGGATCTAAAGAATCCCATCCTGAAGACGCAGGAACCAACCTTGGATCACTTAGTCCCTCAGCGCAATCTTCCAATCTGGTAAATTCTACAATACAATCTCCCATAATTTATGTTATTTCTTCTTATTCTAGTCGAACTAGTTTGAGTGGTACCATGAATAATAGTCTGGCATGTTATTTAGTGTTATCACAACCAAGACCTTTAAGATTTATCTTGATAGAGTCCCCAAGTCCTTCCATGGCACATTAGCACACCAAATCCCTCACCCGATACCTAACATTTTGGGCTAAGGGGGATGAGGATGTTGAACAACACTGGTTCCTTTACTGGGCCATCTGGAGGTCTTGCAGGACTTTGGATGCTAAGAAATTAGTCGAGTTTCAAATCACCTTGAGAGGTCATGCTTTGAAATGGTATATGAAATCCATTGAACCAGACCTTGAGAGGTCATGCTTTGAAATGGTATATGAAATCCATTGAACCAGACAATCTTTAGGGACAAGCCTTCACCCTTGCTCAAGTCAAACAAACGCTCATAACCAAATTTCGTTTACTCCAGTCAGAACAACATGCCCTCTATGAGTTGCGAGAGATCAAACAGAGAGATGGGGAGTCTACCTGAGAGTATAACCAAAGATTCAAATATGCAATAGGGAAATTGACCAACCGCATTCATGAAGACCACCACCGAGAATGGTTGATTCATGGACTTTTACCATTAACTCAGATTCCATTAACCCAACAACGAATAACTACATTGGGGAAACCCTAAAACAAGCCATTCAATTTGAGGCAATGGCGGGACACCTTGGAAACTTGTGGGTAATAAGACCACCCAATGACTATAATATTATGCAACTGGAAGGCTATATTTTTGCCTTGAATTATAAGATTCTAGAATTGACTATTCCTATAGCATCCCACTGTCAAGTCTAGTGTACTAGTCGCTACATTGAGGGGAATACAGTGACAAAATGTCCCATACTGAGGGGTGCAGGACCCCCTCCACAACCAATGGTGCCCCCACCAATAGGACCGTCTGGAGGAGTTGTGTAGGTCACAGCTACAACACCATTCCATGGCCTTGTGCAATACCATGCCTCCCCAAACCATTAGGGTAATTAGAATAATGACTATTGTGAAATTTTTCGAAGCCATGGGCATCCCCCTCGACATTGCCTAACCCTACAAAAGTACACCCCTATCCCGAACACAGTCTATTGTGAGTTTTGTGGGTCACCTACTCACACCACCAAACAATGTCACTCTCTGGATGCTCTTGTAGACAAACTAGATCGGTTTTCATTCAGGGTTGATGTAACTCCTCAAGGCTTTGGAGGAGGACGTAGAGGTGGTGTAAGGTTAAGAGGTGGACGAATTGGTGGAAGAGGGCCAATGTGATGTTATAATTGTGATGATCATGGACATCTCGCTAGAGATTGTCCTCTTTTGAGATGACCTTGGTGTGCACACTGTAGAAACAAAAACCATGCCATCGAGGACTGCCCTGAATTGATTGTGAAGTGGGAGGATCGCGTAAGGTAGCGAGGTGCCAATTTGGTAAATTCAGAGCCCTGACTTGTCACTGAAGAAACCCAATATTAATATTGTTACTATAGGAGGAAGAAGGAATAGTGTTGATATTGTCAACTCAACTCAAAACAAGATCTGCAAGGTGGTAGCAAAAGATGTCACATATGACCCCCCTGTGCAACATTAATTCTTTAAGGATGCTATTGAGATATTCCGATGGATTTCTGATCCTACAATACCTATACCTTCAAACTCAAGTCATGGTTCTGCTTACTTTCTGACATTCTGGATGATGAAAAACTCACCAAAGAGTTGCAGAACATGCTTAAGGAGACTATACCAAATGAAGGGAGCACCGAGGAATTGATTGTTGCTAACCTCCCGGAATGAAATACTAGTCGGATTCAGAAAAGGAATTAGATATCTAGAAGTGAATTTAGACTAAATGCTCACATTGATGGCTACAAGATTAATGATGTTATGCTAGATCTGGGGTCTGAGTTCAACATATTATTGAAGAAGACTTAGGAAGCCATGGGTAAGCCCAAGATGATCTATTCTCCCATTCAATTGCGGATGGCCAATCAATATTGTATCTATCCTGTTGGATGACTGTAGAATGTTGAAGTGGACTTATATGGAGTCAAGACAATGGTCGACTTCAAGGTTTTAGAAATCATGGGAGAGAAGGACCCATACCCGACTCTTTTGGGTATCAAATGTTCTGATGAGAATTACGTTGTTTTATATCTTAACGAGGAAGAGGACCCATACCCGACTCTTTTGGGTATCAAATGTGCTTATGAGAATTACGTTGTTTTATATCTTAACGAGGAACTCATGACCTTTGAAGCAAATGGTATGAAAGTAACCCAACCACTAAATTGCTACTGAGGTCCTTGCTACACTGATCCGGTAGAGGGGAATATGGCATAGGATGCATTGGATCACATTTATACTTTGACTACAGGGAAGCGAGCAGATTAAATTAACTCGACTATAGATGGATCGGTAAGTTGGCACAATATTCAATCCACAAGTGAAGATTCCAAGGTCAGTTTTGACAATTGGAAATAGGGAAGATATGAGAACTTCTCACAAAATTGCGTGACTATCAAATTTAAACTAAACACTCACATCGTCAACTACAAAATTAGTGATGTTATGCTAGATTTGGGGTCTGATATCAACATATTATCGAAGAAAAATTGGGAAGACATGGGTATGCCCAAGCTCGTTTATTCACCCATTCAGTTGAGGATGGCCAGTTAGTATTTTCTCTATCCTGTTGGGAGGTTGGAGAATGTTGAAGTGGACTTAGATGGAGTTAGGAAAATTGTTGATTTCAATGTTATAGAGATCTCGGGGGAGAAGGACCCATACCCAACTCTACTGGGCATTGATTAGGCTTATGAGATTTTTGTAGTTATCAACTTTAAGAAAAAAATCATGACGTTTGAAGCAAATAGTATGAAAGTAACCCAACCACTAGATCCATACCAAGGTCCTATCTATACGAATCTAGTAGGGGGGATATGGAAGAGGATACCCTAGATCATCTCTACACTTTGACTGCAAGAAAGCAGACGGATTACATTAACCCAACTGCATATGGCTCAATAAGTTGGTAGAGTATTTAGTCTATAGGGGAGGATTCAGAGGTAGCATTTGAAAACTAGAAAAAGGGAATATATGGGAGCTTCTCACGATGTTGTGTGACTGTTAGAGAATCCAAGAGGATTGGATTAGAGGTTAGAGACTACCTTGTGTACGATGGCACTTCATATGTACATAGCTTTCTTGTTGAGTTAGAGGATAAAGTGACACTAGAGGAAATAATCTTGTACTTGATGTGGCATTAAGATCCTCTTTAGCTAGATGGTGGGCCACTCACAAGGATAATTTATCTTCCTGGGAGGAAGCAAAGAGTGCAATCCAACATCACTTTATTCCCGCTTCACACCTTACTTTGTTGAATATGGAACAATCAACTTTGGAATTATATGAGGGGATTTCAGAGCCAAGGGAGCATGTTGTGCACTATATTCATAATGGGAAGTTGTGCTACTTCATTCTCAATTGTGGGTACATCAACTTATTCATTCATTGGGACAAATTCCAACTTCTTGGTATATACATGAGGAAGCTCGATGCCAAACTAGCTGTTGGGAAATCCTTCAACGATAGTCCTGTCAAGACTTTTTATTCTTAGGTAAGTCCCCTGAAATAACTATAGCTTTGCAATAGATTAAGAAAATAATTTTTGCTGATGAAGGTAAGACTATACATCCCCCTATTGTCTATTATGAACACAAGTACCTCCTTCATCATAGTCTTTACCCATCCTCTGCTCGACTTCTTGTGGTCTGTCTTACTGTTGATAAACATCTAGAAGACCCTGATGACCTTGAGAAACTTAGGAATTTGACATTTTAGGAATCCGAAGGGACTAGAGAGGTTAAAGATACTATCTCAGAGGATGTTATTAGTTCCTATACCAAACCCTTTAAGTTGTAGAAAGTCAATATAAGAACTGATGAGCATCCTAAGCTAGCATCCATTGAAGACTATTGGGATGAACAAACCGTGATAGAGATACAGGCTCTGTTGCGGGAATATGAGGATCTATTTCTTACAATTTTTCATAATTAAATTGTATTAAGGGAGATTTGGGGGAGATGAGGATAGAGTTAAATCCTGAATCAAGACTAGTCAAGCATAGGCCATATTGGTTAAATCCTAGAGTCAAAGAGAAAGTGAAGAAGGATATTGATAGGATGCTCACAACTGGGCTGATTATCCATGTTGATAAAGCTAAATGGATCAATCCTATCGTGATAAAAACCAAGAAAGGTATGGATGCTCTACGAGTTTGTGTGGATTACAAAAGCTTGAACACTGCTTGTGTACATGACCCCTTTCCCACCCCCTTTAGTGATAAGGTACTGGATCAAGTAGCGGGAAATGAGTCATATTCCTTTACAGATGGGTTCTCCAGATATCACCAGGTCTGAATCACCGAGGAAGATAAGAAGAAGACTACTTTCACTACCGAGTGGGAATCATTTGCCTATAATGTTATGCCTTTTGGGCTTAAGAATTCCCTTGTAGTATTTTCTCGGTTCGTGATCGCAACATTCCACGATTTCATCCATAAGTTCCTTGAGCTATACCCGGATGATTGGACTATATACAACTTACTTAAATAACACATTGGGCTATTACGATTGATGTTGGACTGCTGTAGACACTTACAAATTTCCCTTAATCTCAGAAAGTGTATTTTTTGTGTCCCATTTGGGAATTTGCTAGGTCATATTGTTTGTAGGGAAGGAGTGCTGGTAGATCATGCAAAAATTGTAGCTATTCTTAATATGCCTCCCCCTATCTTTGTTAAGCAGTTGCGAATGACCCTGGGACATACGAGATATTACCGCCGATTTATGAGGGGTTACACGAGCATAAAAACACCTTTGTAACAAATTCTCAAGAAATCCGAAGGGTTTCATTGGACTCAAAACTATGATAAAGCATTTGACTCACTAAAAGAGAAGTTGAGCACTGCACCCATTCTGACTTATCCTAACTGGAAAATTGAATTTCATGTACATATCGATTCCTCTGCAGTTGCACTCGACACTATTCCTGTGCAACCAGGGGAAGGAAAGTTGGACAATCCTATATACTTCGTTAGTCACAAAATTTCCCAAGATGAATGAAACTACACCAAAACCGAAAGGGAAGGTTTGGCTATGGTGTATGCTTTACAAAATTTTAGGCATTATTTGCTTAGAAGTCATTTTAAGTTTTTTACTGACCATTCTGCTTTGAAGTATTTGATGAACAAACCCGCGTTAGAAGTTTGCTATTGCAGATGATTGCTATTGTTTCAGGATTTCTCTTTTGAGGTCATTGTTAAGCTTGGAAAGTTAAATGTTAGGCTATATCACTTGTCTCTCCTAGAGTCCAGAGAAAATGGTGGACCTATAGATGACCATCTCCCAGATGCATATTTGTTTCGTATTGAGGCCATTCCTGATTATCTGTTGGATATTTCCCTATTCCTGACTATTGGTACTATGTCGGGAGAATATTTCATGACCCAAAAGAGGCACCTTGTGGTTTGCATAGCAGACTGTCAATTTATCATGGGCCAACTCTACAAATTGGGATTGAATAATATCTTGTGGCACTGTGTGTTAGACCATGAAAGACCTGATATTATATGGGAATGTCACACTGGAGTTGCAGGAGGACACGTTGGTGGAAAGGAAACCATTAGAAAGGTCTTACAAGTAGGAATATGGTGGCCTACAATGTTTAAATATGCTAAGGAATATGCTTGGGCCTGCGATGTATTTCAGAGAGTGGGAAAACCATCATGCCGCAATGAGTTTCCTCTACACCCTGTTCGCGCACTACAAGCTTTTGAAAAATGGGCTGTCGATTTCATCAGTTCGATAAATCCTCCAACTAATCATTCAAAGGCCACATACATACGTACCACAACTAATTACCTGACTCACTGAGCTGAAGAAGAGGTTGTTTGGGATTGTTCTACAACCACCACATCACTGTTTCTTTTTGAGAATGTTATTACTAGGTTTGGTTTTCCTTGGAGCTTGACCAGTGACAAAGGAGCCCACTTTCTCAGTGAAACTATAATGACCCTTACCATAGAATTCATGTTTCAACATCATAAGATCAGTCCTTACCATCCACATCAACAAAATGGTGGAAGCATTTAATACAATCTTGGAGATGGGGGAGACTAAGGTTTGTTGCAAAAATCAGGATGACTGGATGAGTAGGTTCCAACTGTGTTATGGGCGTATAGGACTACCACAAAGTGCTTTGAAAGGTATACCCTGTTTCAATTGGTATATGACCGAGAAGTAGTTGTGCCAGCTGAGTTTCTCACCCCAAGACTAGTCATTGCACAAGCTACCAAGATGCCCGAGGATGAATCCATTGCTGCACGGGTGGAGGAACTGCTAGAACTTGAGGAAACTAGGTTCTTAGTGTATTTTCATCAAACTGTGGAGAAATCCTGACAAAAGGCTCGAGATGATCGACATATAAAGCATAAACCATTTGCGTAAGGTGACTTCATGCTCTTATATGAAAACAAGTATCAAAAACATCCGGGAAAGCTCCAAATGCATTGGCTTGGTCCTTTTATAGTTGTGGAAATTCATGAATCTAGAGCGGTTGAATTGGAGCAACTCAATGGAATTATTTGACCTGGTTGGGTGAATGGCGCATGCTTGAAGCCCTACCTGGTTGCTGCATAATTACACTTTCATTACGCTCCTGGTTCTGGGAGTGTGTTAGTAAGTAGGATTTCCATTTCTGTATCTATTTTATTTTCTATCAATAAATGGTGACATGTTCCGTGTTTACATATCTTAGTGCTTTGTTTTCCTATCCAAGTCATCCAACTCGGATATTCACTTTGTTGTCGGGAGGTCGCAATCACATCATCTCATACTTAATGCTTTTGAAATTTGAATTTTATGCCCTTGGGTCATCACGTGGGTCATTAAAAGCCGTTAGTACCTTTTTACCCATCATTACATCTCTGCTTGTCATCCTCACTTAAATATTAACAAATGTCTGTCCTTTTTCCGGTTCACTGCTCACCTGCTCATTACTTTCTTGAGTTGATTTACTGTCATGTTACCAACTTTCTGCTTATGAGTGTACTTGCCCAAATCACGTCGTGGATTTTTGCGCGTTCAAGGGATTGAGTCGACGTTAATGCCCACTCTTGTCATCTTGTAATATTCAATGCATGGTCATCGTGTCACCACCTGCATTTTTCTTATAAGCACAGCTTTGGCCGACCGACAAATAAATATTCTTGTAGTTTCATCATGCTAAGTTTATACTCAGTGAGCTCTCTATGAATTTGTGTTTGCAATCATGTCCCCCTGTTCGCTTTGTCTACCATCGAAAGTATGCTAGTAGGGTTTGCACCTCTGGTTGGGGATCTTTCCCAAAGCCCCTGCTCCACTTATAGTCAATGTTCTGGTCGAATTCTTTGACCCCCGAGTCGAAGTTTTAGATGATCTCCATGGCAAGGTGGAACACACACGACTGATGGACACATATTGCATCCATGAAAATTCATACATTCCAATACTGCACCATCTTACCAGATGGTTCTTTCGAGTGGAAATGGAAGCAATCATTCCTGCCCCTACACCCCTGCACGACAACACGCTCACTAGTACATTGTGCCCTTTTTTCAACGATTTACCGATGCATGTTCGTCGCCACATCGTCCCAATTATGATGAAGGCAACAATATTTTTTTTGTCGCGTCCATTTCATTGCAATAACGACGGTCCAGACATCATCGCAAGACTAACGCCACTTGTCATCGTAAGAGTGACCAATGTGCCCCAATCACTTTGGAAAATTCATGTTACTTGGTCATCAGGGTTGCGTCACAAGATTGACGCCTTAGTGAAAATGGTTTGACAAACAAGCGACAAATCAACGACGAACATGTAGGAACCCGTCAACGAAACACTTACAAACTTGCGACGCAATTGTGACGAGGCACCTTTGTCTCCTGCATTGCTTGGCTTGGAAGAAAAGCATTGTTTCATCGTAATTGCGACGCAAATTTGACAAACATCCTATGACCTAATGACAAAGTGGCGACAAAACATCGATAAAGGTTTGACGAAAGAATGACAAACTTGTGACGCAAAAGTGTGAAAATGTTCGACAAAAAAGTGACGGAAACACTATATGTTCGACGTTTTCTTTGGGTAGGAAAGATACCCGATTAGTCGAACTATCAACGAAAAGTGGCGTCGATGTTTTGACGACTAGAAATAATTTATATATATATATATATATATATATATATATATATATATGTT
>CBVK0101020446.1:0-10127 GCA_900067695.1 Picea abies
GTAATTATACCTCCTAGTCTCCTATATATACCAAGGAGACATTTTAATTTTGAATCATCTTGTACTTGAACATTTAAGTGCGGTGAAAGAAGGTTTCCCCCTCGAAGAGGCTTATTATCTAAAATTATCTCTTTTTCAAGGCATTGAGTACTTTTCCTTAGGTTTTTCTATGCTATATTGATGTTTGGTTATTAACACAATACCTCATCCAGGTGCCTCATATGCTCTTTCCATGACCGACTATAGATCAAGATGTCGTCGAAGAAAACCAAGACTGATTTCCTTAACAATATATGGTTCATGCAAGACAGGGATGTAGCAGGTGCATTGGCTAGCCCAAATTGCATAACCAGGAACTCGAAGTGTCCAAAATGTCATTGAAATGTCGTCTTTTCTATGTCCTTCTCTCAAATGATGATCTGGTGATATCCAGAGAATAGATCAATTTTTGAGAAGAAAACTGCCCCATGCAGTTCATCCATCAACTCGTCAATGCGTGGGATAGGGTATCAGTTTTTGATGGTTTTCTTGTTCAAGGCTCGGTAATCAATGCACATCCTCATGGTGCCATCCTTCTTCAGAACTAATACAACTGAAGAAGCAAATGGGCTGCTGCTCGGTCTGATGTGTCCCATTGCCAACAATTCCTTGATTGCCTTTTCTATCTCATCCTTGAACTTCCTAGGATGAAGATAGGGGGGGTGATCATAGGTTTGGCCCCCTCCTCTAACTCAATGGTGTGCTCAAACCCCCTGTCAGGTGGTCTCCCCGGTGGGATTGCCTGAAAGACCTGTTGATGTTGTCCCAATAAATTCTTGATCTTTGTGTGGAATTGTTGTCGATCTTTTGAATCCTTCTAAGTAGTGATCAAGCATTCTGCAGCATATGCTACCTCCCCATGTCTGAATATCCTCTCCATCCTCTTGGCTGAAACTGTCCTAGGTGATCCTATCGACATACCTCTTCGAACAACCTTCTTCCCATTCTGATCTCTGAATCCCATTTCCAAGGTTTAGTAGTTGGTAGTGAATTTTCCCAAAGGTAATCATCCACTAAACTCCTAACACCACATCTGTGTCCAATAGGTCAACCACATAAAATGTGTCTCTCACTGTGTAGTTGCTTAACTTCATCTCTAAGTTTGGAATTCTGTCTAGACACTCCACTTTGTGGCCATCTGCTATCGCAACATCAAACTCCTCTGTCTGAAGTGCCCGTCTCAATACTAGTGAAGAGTCAATGAAGTTGTGGGTGGCCCCACCATCTATCAGGGAGATTGCCCATTTCCTCTGAATAATCCCTTTGATACAGAGGGTATCATACCTGGGAACACCAGAAAGGGACACTATGACTCCTCCCTTTGTTGTTTTCCTCCTTTTAGCCTGCTCTGGTGGTTGTGGGAATACTAGAGGATGAGATCCTACTAGTGTCGGTGGTCTACAGGGAAGTTGCTCCTCTGCTGGTGCTGACTCCTCTTCTAAACTAGTGGATCCACTGTCCTGCTCCTCCTCCTCACTGTCCATGTTGTATGCTAGTACCTCAATATAATGAATCTCTCCCTTGCCCATGCACCTGTGGCCTGGGACCCAAGGATCTCTGCAGCTAAAGCAAAGCTTCTTCCTCATAAGCTCTCGCCTAGTCTCATCATCCAACTTCTCCTTGCCCTTCCATTCTCTCTGGAATGACTTCCTGTCTTGATCCCTTTAGGGCACAAATGGTTTGGAGAAATTTTTAGTCTTTAGCACTGAGTCTGCCAAATTTCAAGTGTGAAGGATGGCATCCTACAAAGTGGGAGGCCTATATGCCTTCACCCATCCTCTCAAAGGCTCTATGAGTCCTTCTATGAATAGCATGATTAGCCTGGGTTCTGATATATCTGTCACTACCATGGCTACCCACTGAAACTCTGTGATGAACACCTCTGTTGTGTCAGTTTGTCTCAAATGGGCTAGATCCCTGAAGTGTATCTCGAGATCCTTCCTGTCAAACCTATCCATGAGCCTATCTGTAAACTCCCTATAGGAGGTGATGCGATTGTGACCCAATGTCACCAGTCCATGATACCACCACTCATGTGTCTCACCCTCCAAGTGTAAGGTCGTGAAACTGATGGCCTCTGTCTCAATCATCTAGTTGAGCTTGTAACATGTCTAGCTTCTGTACCCAAGCTCTAGCACTGTATTTGGACGATCCGTCGAAAGAAGGGATGGTGAGTTTCCCAAATTTTTGGATGAAATCGAGGTTATGCCCCTGTTGTTGTTGTGTTCCTCCCCTCTGCAGCTCTCTGGGGTGGTTCCTGAGTCTGAGTCCACAGTACTCAACTAAGGTCATGTCTTGATGGAAGTCATGACCTAATGCTACATACTCCCTCCTATACTCTGCAATGTCTTCAGCATGAGTGGGTGGCCTCTATGCTATTGGTGGCGGTGCTGCTACCTGGGGTGCCCTATGGAAACTGGGAAACAAGGGTATGGGAATCCTACTCACAGAGGTCTATGTGCGAGAGGGTGACTGGGGTCTACTACCTGCTCTCGAGTTCGCATGTGTTGCATGCGGGACTTGTGTATCTAGGATACCCACTCTAGCCAATCTATCAACCACCTGTGCCAAGGACTGAGACATGGTCCATTGACTAGCTAACATATCGTTGATAACCTGCATGAAATATGCCTTTGGATCTATAGGGCCCTTTCGACTGCCATCTAGTCACTCATATCTGTCTCCTAGCATCCTCTCTACCTCGCGCTCAGCCTCATGTTCTGCCCTTCTCTCTACTTCTCTATGTGCCTCTTCCTCTTCCTTTGAGCTAGGAGGAAAAGGAGGGAAATTAGGCCTATGCATTCTTTATTGATGCTTGTTGTAAGTGACATATTCATCACCTACATGTTCACGACCCTCTGGGTCTTCTGCTGCACTCATTATCTTTAGTCACAGGCTAGCAGGACTAAACCTTTAATACCACTGTAATGTTCCTGACTTGGCTAGTCTAGGAAAAGTTGCTAATGTGTGTGTAGGATCAAAGGTTTACAGCATATAAATGATCATACAAATAATAAATGCGACAAAGGACTACAAGGTTTGTATTATGATATCTCTGTGGATTACAAAATGGCCTAATGCGGCTGAATAACTGACAATACTTGACTATATCAACATACAAAGGATCTTAGCCGGAATATAAATAAGCAACTGCGACTGAATAAAATAGCAACACTCGGCTAGATCAAAAGACAAAAGTATCTTCACCGAAATACAAATAATAAACTAAAAGATAATACCCAGAATATGGGAGCACTGCGGAATCAATGAAGAATGATGGAAGACCTGGATGATCTTCCCGGTGACTAGGGTGTGTCTTTCAACACCGAAATCAGCCAACTGGTGTCTTCCTCCGAGAATACATTGAACTATATCTCCTGAGATGTGCCTCTTCTGCTCAATGACAAGTCATAATCTGCATAATGATGAATTAGGTTGTTGACCCTTCCTTTATATCTTTCCAAAACCCTAAATCATGCTGAAACCCTAAATCACTACTAAAACCCTAATTCATTGTTGACTTCTATTTTTAGCTCATAATGACTTAAAAGCATTGTTAACCCTTGTTATCTCAATGCCACTTTCCAAATATAACACATGTGACTAGAGTGACCTCTAGTAACCCTGTTTACCCCTCTTTGGCCCTGGCTATAATCTAACAAGGTGGTTTAGAGCATTAAGCCTCCTTTTCTGGAGCTCCTATTTGGAAAGGGATATTGCATGCCTCAAATATGCAATTTGGTTTCTTAGTTGCTGCCACTGGTTGTGTACTATTTAAAAATACCACAATGTTTCCAATAGCTTTTGGCCTTCCATCAATATACATAGTTGCCCCTTTATTTTGATTGTTATCTAGTAGTTGTATATAATTTGCGGAAACTCCGTATCTCCACATACTTTGCGTATATTGGACCAGCATCAACCAGTGATTGTATTTGTATAATGGTCCAGCATACTCCATCAATTCAGTTACATTTCCATAGCTGACCTTTATGCCATCCATGGAAAATAAACCCAATCCATGTAAGGACGAAGGAGCAATGCGATACATCCTCCAACTGATGAAGAAATCTGTGTCCACTTCAGGTAGCTCCTTAGGTGCCCATCATTCCACTAGATGTTTATACCTCAAGGGAAACTCAATGTAACCTATGCTCTCAGCATCATAATTACACGACCCTCCATTGGCAATAAAATTGCATGCGAGTATGGAATCTTTTCCTTACCTTTTCCAACCTAGTTGATCTAGAACCGGTAGATCTACTACTGGTAGATCTAATACAACATGTCTCACTTTCAACCTCTCTTACTATATCTTGATCATCACTCGAGGAAGATAGATCCAACATATACCTATTTGGTTGTACCTACACTCGTTGAAACAAGAAGATAAGTTATCGTGCCAATATAGGTTTTTTGGTAGTTGCATATAGTTGCAATATAGTTGCATAAGTTTCATATAGTTGCATAAGTTGCAATATAGTTGCATATAGTTGCATAAGTTGCAATATAGTTGCATTTGACCACTCACCAATATTTGAGAATATAGTTGCAATATAGTTGCATTTGGAACCATTGGTACATTTACATAAGGTTTTTAGGTCCTATTTAAATCTTCTTAGGATTGTTGCATTATAGTTGCATAAGTTGCATATAGTTGCATAAGTTGTAATGTAGTTGCATAAGTTGCATATAGTCGCATAAGTTGCAATATAGTTACAACACGTCTCACTTTCAACATAGTTGCATATAGTTTCATTTAGTTGCATAAAGTTGAAATTGCCACACCTATCCATCATAAAGTTTCATAAAGTTGAAATTGCCACACCTAGTTGCCTATAGTTGCAATATAGTTGCATAAAGTTGTGTAAGTTGCATGTTGCATAGTTGCATATAGTTGCATACGAAATTGTTGCAATATAGTTGCATAAGTTGCAATATAGTTGCATAAGTTGCAATATAGTTTCATATAGTTGCATAAGTTGCAATATAGTTGCATTTGACCACTCACCAATATTTGAGAATATAGTTGCAATATAGTTGCATAAGTTGCAATATAGTTGCATTTGGAACCATTGGTATGTTTACATAAGGTTTTTATGTCCTATTTAAATCTTCATAGGATTGTCTAGGGGAAGAAAGTTTCATTGTTGCATAAAGTTGCATGTTGCATAAAGTTGCGTAAAGTTGCAAGTCCAAGTGCTGAAATCATGGCCTTCCTATTAAGTTTTGAAAAAGTTCATAAGAAGCCCAATCTTTTGAAATGGCTCAATGCCCCCATACCGAAGTGGCCCATTATCCTTGTTTGAAAATGCTCAGGGGGCTTACGTTCAAAGTATTGTTATTATATGAAGTTTAAAAAGTGGTAGGATGGACTTGTAATGGCCCAAAGTTCAAGAATGGGTTGACATTAAATTTGGCCCTAATGTTCAAACATGGTCCAAATATTGGAAGAGGCCTAATGACCTAGTCCATAAATGTCTTGAGCAACTATAAGAGGGTGAATGGCACAAAGTTTGAATTTGCATGATGGGTGATGTTTTAGAGTTTCCAATGGAGCTAAGTTTAAAGTATGGATGTTGGGAAAAGTTTAAAAAGTGGCCAATGAGTTTCCTACTTTGTAGATGTTAGGGTTTGTAGGGCCCAAACAAGGGAGTGTTAAGCACTATAGATATTTGATATACATGAGTTTTTACAACAATAATACTCTGTCAAATATTTAATGGCACCAACTAAGGAGGATAGACCATACCCTTGGTGTACTATAGCAACAAGAAAACCAAAAGGCTTATGTAAGTCTAATTTCAGGTGCACCTAGGGAGCTTTTGATATACCAGATGCATGTAGAGCATCGCACTCAACTAGTGCAAGTACGTTATGAATGATTTTGTGGATGCAATGTAGAAAACTTGGGTGTGGGCTAACCTCTATGATATGGTTATGTATTAGTAGCCTTTTCTATTTCACATTGGAATCCCCTAGTGGTATGTAACATAAACTCTCTTGTGAATGGGGATTTAGTGTCCATAGTGTTTTCATCTTGGAAGGTCGAAATGTTTGAGGATAAAATCAACCTAAATGAAAGACATTTCCAAACATGGCACAATAGTATGGTGGTGGCCACTTGAGACACCATCATAATTCCCAATTATTTCATTGACCATTATGAATCTGTGCTAAAGTTCAACATGGATTGGGAATTTTGTTATGTTAGATCTAAGTTGCCCATAGGTGGATGAGTTGAAATTTCACCACTTCCATTTACTATCCTGGTTATGTTGCTTTAGAAACATCAGGGATTTTATCTTTTCTTTTGAGACCACAGTTTATTGAAAAACTAAATCAACGGCAATGGCCAAGATTTCCTCATTTGAAGGTATTTCTTCAAACTATCAATTTGAACACTACAAAAAATTCAGATAAAAAAATTCAGAGAGCCATTTCAGATAAAAAAATTCCAAGTCTCAAGAAAGTGCAAAAAAGGGCAATGTTGAAAATTATCGATTGATGTAGAAATTGACACGAACATCAATTTACCAATATGAAAGTTTCTATGTAGTCATAAGCATGATTATTATCTACACCTTCTACAAATTTTTTCTTAGTTATTGATATATTTTCTACTAAATATGACAGAATTTGGTCTCCATGGTTGATTTTACCGGTCACAAAAGTGCACAAATTCGGTAAAAATGACAAATTTAGAGAGCCATAAAATTCAACCCAGACCCAAACATTGATGCAGAGTATGAGGGATATCAGAGTTATAGTGAATTGCAGCAAAGTAATAGTGAGTAACAACAAGTGGAGTAACAACACAAAATTTGAAGGAGAAAGTACAGTTACAACATAGTGTTGCAGTAGAGTTACAACATAGTTATAGTGAGTTGCAGTAGAGTTACAGAGAGTGTTGCAACAGAGTTATAGTGAGTTGCAGCAAAGTAATAGTGAGTAACAACAAGTGGAGTAATAGCACAAAATTCAAAGGAGAAAGTATAGTTACAACATAGTGTTGCACCAGAGTTATAGCATAGTTATAGTGAGTTGCAGCAAAGTTACAGAAAGTGTTGCAACAGAGTTATAACGAGTTGTAGCAGAGTAATAGTGAGTAACAGAAAGTGGAGTAACAACACAAAATTCGAAGGAGAATGTACAGTTACAGCATAGTGTTCCAACAGAGTTACAACATAGTTATAGTGAGTTGCAGAAGAGTTACAGAAAGTGTTGCAGCAGAGTTATAGTGAGTTGCAGTAGAGTAATAGTGAGCAACAACACAAAATTTGAAGGAGAAAGTACAATTACAGCATAATGTTGCAGCAGAGTTATAGCATAGTTATAGTGAGTTGCAACAAAGTTACAGAAAGTGTTACAACAGAGTTTTAGCAAGTTGCAGCAGAGTAATAGTGAGTAACAACAAGTGGAGTAACAACACAAAATTCGAAGGAGAAAGTACAGCAAGTACTAGGATGTACTGAGTTCTCATGAAGCAATATTCTGATCGAATAGATCTGCAACTTGGTTGCTAGGGTTTCTGCAGCCATGGAGGAGCAGGGCTCACCTAGAGATAAACATGCACCCAATTGAGGCTTCAAGTTTAGTTAAGTCTTAGAGCCCAACCCAGGCCCTCTAATTTAGTTAACATTTTCAATTTAATAGAGTCGAGGCCTTGGTCATGATGAACTCTATCAATAATATCTATTCTATCACATCTCACATGGGTATTTAGTTAATTGCATAATAATCCTGGTCACATTCCTACAACGTCTCAATGAAAATGGGTGGCAGGATTGTTTTGACATTTTGGCTTGCATTTTTGTTTGGTAAAAAGAGCCTTTTTCCCTTTATTTCACTTCTATTCTCTTCCAAATATTTCTAAAATTCCCGAGGGATACAAGAAATGTTGTGTTTAGATGACAATGAAATCAAGGGAAAGAGGTCAGGAAGTCAAGAGATAGGAGAAAGAGGTCATACCATTTCCTTCGACTGTGTGCCCTCCTCTGGTGCAAAAACATGTTCACTCCTCCTCTGTAAATCATGTGCCCTAGCCTCTGCAAATCATGTGCCCTCCTCCTCTATAAATCGTGTGCCCTAGCCTCTGCAAATAATGTGCCATCCTCCTCTGTAAATTGTGTGCCCTAGCCTCTGCAAATCATGTGCCATTCTCCTCTGCAAATTGTGTGCCCTCCTTCTCCCATCCTCCAAATTCTAACCCGCATGCTCCAAATCCTCCTGCGCACGAGTGATAATGGTCGGACTATGGTGTGCGCATGTGGACTGTGGTGGCGTGGACTGTGGTGTGTGCATGTGGACTATGGAGTGATAATGGTTTTGGACTGTGTGTATTGCGCCCTTTGCAGCAAGCCGCGCGATTTTGAACTGAATTTAAATTTTATTTTTGGTTTTAAAATTTCATTTTTAATATATATAATATATAATATGTATTATATATATAATATGTAATATATATATAATATATAATATATATTATATATTATAATATATAATATATATTATATATTATATATATAATACATGTTATATATTATATATATATAATATATATTAAACCAAAATAATGAAAATCATTTTGCAATTGAAGCTTCTCATAAGCATAATGAACACCAACTAGGGAAAGCATGAAAAAAATGACCTATTCATCGAAGCCTTTGGCATGAATGGCCAATGTTCTATGATGTAAGTGGCATATTTAAAAATGGGAATTTAACTCATATATATGGCCATAAGATGCATGGGAAAGTTATTCATTAGATCATTTTCATTTTCAACGTCATCATCATTAACGTCATTTTCGCTACTATAGTTATCAATATCGTCAATGAGACCGTCATCTCCTACATTTGGATGATCAACTTATTCGTCTGACACATCGACTACATGAGCTACCTGCTCCTAATCTGCATTATCATGATCTTCTTCCTCATTATTATCTTCATCCTCGGCTACATGGTTGTACTTTACTGGTCTTCCTCTTGGATCATATCTAACAACGTATCACAGACATAACTACATCGTTGGTATGATTGGGTGAATTCATGCAGAGATCCTCTTGGTTTCAAGAATAGACATTCTCTACTAAACAGGGGCAACCACATGAAGGTGGAAGCTCTAGTAATTATTCCCCCCCCGCCCCTCACATCACTCTCAATTTCCCCATATTACCTAATTTGAAATTATAAAGAACATGTATCATATTCTATATTATACAATATAAAAACATATAAAGATCATATAAGAGATATAAACACATACCTCTTCTTTTCAACATGAATTAAATATCAGTCATCTTCTTCTTCATCCATTTCAACATCTGTATCAGGATCTGGTTCAGAATCGATATTGGTGAAAAGATCATTCCTATCAACATCATCATCAACGTCATTTTCGCTACTATAGTTATCAATATCGTGAATGAGATCATCGTCTCCTACATTTGGATGATCAACCTCTTCAAATTCTTCATCTGAAACATTGACTACATGAGCCACCTGCTCCTGATATTCATAATCATGATCTTTTTCCTCGTTATTATCTTCATCCTCGATTACATGATTGTACTTTACTGGTCTTCCTCTTGGATCATATCTAACAATGTATGACCAACCTACTTTACCAGGTATATCTGAGTAAAATACTTGCTCACATTGACTTGGAAGAACATAAGGCTCTATACCCAGTTCAAATTCCCTTGTCTTAACCATGGTAAATCCATTATCATGCTCAATAACAGTTCTTTCAGGATCACATTCATGAATCCATAGCATGTACCATTTAACCTCAAACAAAACAATTTTAAAGGAATTAAAATCGCACTCAATTATATCCTCCAAAAGGCCATAGTACCTATTCTAAGTTTCTTCCAGATTTTTGTCACTTCTAGAGGAAATGTTGGTGACCTTAAACACTGCAGTTATCCCACAATCCGAGGTTTTCATCTTATCATCCAACATTTTGATACGAAATTTACGACCATTACACCACATAGCCTTGTGATGTTTCAACTGCAACATGGAAAACAAGTAAAAAATAAATTTTGAATTAATAATCCTCATATAGGACTTACTAAATAT
>CBVK0101020447.1:0-10127 GCA_900067695.1 Picea abies
AAGGACCATCATGTGACACATTAAGATAGACAAATTAATCGACAGTGGATCTCAAGCTAATGTAATCTCAAAATAATTGGTTAAGCAATTGGGGTTAAATTCACAAGTACATCATAAACCTTACACACTTAAATTGATAAACAATCATCATCAAATGCACATAACAAAGCAGTGCACAATCAAATTTGTAATTTCATCTAAGTATGTGGATGAGGTAACATGTGATGTAGTGCCATTAAGAGAATGTGGAATGGTTTTAGGTAGTCCATACTTATATGATCGTAAGGAAATCTTCTACAGGACAAATAATCAATATCAATTAACCAAAGCAGGTCAAGATTATGTGGTTCATGCTCATCATGTTAAGGCAAATAAAACTCTTCAAACTATGGAACAATTAAAGAAGGCAGTTCAAGAAAGCAACAAAAAAATAATTGTTTCAAATGAAGTAATCGATCTTAAGTAAGAACAGGACATGATTGTTGAATGGAAAATCAATCATAGGTTGCTTAAAGACAAGCTCACGCCGTGCAAATATTATAAGTACATCAGCTCATTTGAAGTCGTATTTTTGATGCTATCATTAGTAATGTTGTCTACATGGATGATAGTGGCTTTAGTAAGATGTAACAGGGTTCAAATGGCTAACAATGTGTTGTCAATTGTCATGATTATGTTACAGTTGATCTTGATGAGACATGTGCACAGGATAGAGTTCAGAGACAGAGGACAAGCCGGGTGGCCTATCCTAAGCTTGTTGACTAGTCAGTAACCTTTTGGGAACCAAAAGGTCCTTAGTGGGGAGGTGTGATCCAGAATAGGATCTAGGAGGCTTCCCAGGTCCAGAAAAGGCTAAAAAATTAAAGTTCTTGGAATCGAATAAAACCAATTCCATTGCGATCGGATCATCGCGTTGATTCTGACCATATATTTACTTTCTCAAACAGATGCTGTATGCGAGAGTTATCACACTCTGTTTGTTTTCCCAAACAGCTAAAAAGTCAACATGTCAACTAGCAAAAGTCAAATATGATGTCAACATGATGTCCTACTAACATCAGCAAAGTGACATGTGGTAGCATGGAAATAGGATTACTGGGCAGTGACAGGACCAATACAACGTTGACAAGTGGCACATGGTGGACCAATATAGTATCGACACGTGGCATATAGTTGGTCAAATGTGGTGGTGCCGTGTGGCCCAGGCATGGGAAGCCATGTGGCACCTAGTGATCAATTGTGTGGCATGTTTAAAAAAATGTGTTTGAAGTCCGTGGGTTTTGAACCCACGACCTATGTCCAAGCCCAACGTCTTGAGAAATGGTCCAACACCAACACGCCCACGTGTTTCTTGTTATAGTAAGCACATTGAAATGTTTAAATATTGCAATGTATGTGCATGGAGGGTGGAAAGGGGTTGGGGCTAAGCCCCAGCCCATGGTTTCATTTTTTTCATGTAACCACTTGTGTGCAGTGGTATATCCTTTGCCACATGTCCCGTGGAATGCACCATATATCTAGGTGCTAGCGTGGTTTAAGGGCCAACGCTTAGCCCTTTGGGCTAGCGCTTGGCCAATTTCTATTGCCATATGACCAATAATAGGGGGTGCATGCCCATTTTGGGGGATTTAGCCCAAATTTATATGCAAAGTGGGTTTTTTACCCTATGTATTGGATTTTTATTGATTTTCAGGCTTGTTAATGGAGGATTTGTCCATTATTGGGAGATATTGGGATTTTTTGAGCCCAGATTTTGGAAGTTAGGGAATGATAACTAACTTCAGATCTATAAAAATGAGGCCTGTTTGAGGCCATGAAGGACATTTAGAGCAGAGTTGTGTTGAAGCAAAGCCAAGTCAAAGCCATTTTTATGTAGGGAAGTTGTTGATGAGGAGACCTTTGCAGGCCATTTCCAGGAGCTACACTCAGTGTTTTTCAATGCCGTCAGTTGTGTTGGATTTCTGAGGTCGATAAAAACATAGTGAGGCCAGTATGAGATCCATTTGATGTACTTTTTCTATACTTTGAAAGCATTGAATAATTAATAAAGAAGCCTCCCCCACTGAGACAAAAGGCCCGTAGACGTAGGCAATTTTGTGCCGAACTCCGTTATCACTTATCTTGTTATGGTTTGTTGTTCTTATTGCTTCAGTTCAGATCTGTATATTGTCTTATGGCTGCTATGTTTCTTCATTAAATTCATCCTCTTTCATTCATCTTCATAAATAGTTAATTAACACATGCAATTAATAACTCAACCACAATCATTAAAAGATATTTTCGGATCAGACAAAGGCTCTGCATCAAAGACAAGACTAGAAATGAGAGAATATGGAATGCCTCTGGAATTTGATCAGTATGATTTGCCAAAAGAAGAAAAAGAGGTAAGCAAGCTCATGGAATTTTTATATACTTGTATTAAGTTGGTTCATGACGAAATCACTGTACAAGAATTAAAAAATTTAATCAAACAATATGAGCTAGGAAAGATAGACCCCTTACTGAATAGAGTAGTACACCAAATTGGTAAGAATATAAGGACAAATAAGGAATTACATTTGAATGCTCAAATATGAGAGTATGAGATAGACTATGTAGTCCTCGACTTAGGGTCAGAGGTCAGTGTCAGGATGAAACAAACCTGGGCACTGATGGGAAAACCAAAGTTAATCTAATCCCCTATTAGGCTTAGGATGGCTAACCAACAAGTTGTCATCCCATTTGGACGATTGGAGCATGTCCTTGTGGACATTGATGGAGTAAGAACATTTGCAGATTTTGAGCTAATTTAAATAGTTGATGACAGTTTCCCTTACCATGCGCTGTTAGGAATTGATTGGGCCTTCAATAACTCTACTGTTGTTGAATTAAAGAAAATACGTATGACTTTTGAAAGATATGGCCTTAGGGTCATCGCACCTTTAGATCCAGATGAAGGTTAGCGGTACACAAAACCTATCAGAGAAGAAGACCATGCTTATGCACTAGAAAATATATATAAGCTAACAGCCAGACAACCGGATTACATTAATCCTAGAGCTGATGGAAACTTAAGATGGCGAAGTGATAACGCATGTTCATCAGACTTAGAAGAAGAACTGGAGAATTGGCAGAATAAGATGCATGAAGTATCTATAAGAATATTTGCTAGTTTAACCAGAGAAGTTCACTCGATCGACACAATAGTAAGTAACTTACCCACCATTGATGGTCTAAATCCTTTAGAAACATTCTTGTCATACTTTGAAGAAAGTGCACCAATACAATAGAGATTATTGGCAATGGATGAGGCCTTGAAAGCCACACCAACAAGATGGTGGGGGACACATAAAAATAACATCACAGATTGGATACAATGTCGCACCTTGATGACAACGCGGTTCTGTGTACAAGTAGAAGGCTGCAAATTTTGCTACACAGGTCGAAGCTGCCCAAAGGACCATGTGCGAAGCTATGAGGAATCTTGGAGCCACATCCCTCAAGATAAGTGGGCACACAAATTCATCAACACGCTGGACATGACACCTATCAACTGGTACCTCCAAGAAGAACTGTGCCTCATCACTACAGATTGGAAAGGTATGACTCATAATTTTGTAAATACCTTCTTATTTGAAAGTCAATATCCCTCAGTAGATCAAGCATTACAGATTGTGAGACATAAAGTATTCAAGGAGGCATCTAGTCTTCCTTTGGATCAAGAAGAGAACGAATGGACCATGCCTCTCCAGAAATTGTAGGGCTGCTACAACATTAATGCCAATGAAGATGATGATCCGAGGAAGGTGAAAATCATAGAAACAAAGGGTCAGAGAGATGTTGAAGGACCAAGAGTTGAGCTTCCATTCATTGGAAAACCAATCAAGATTAAGAAATTCAATATTGGAACATATTAGACACCAAAGTTTGCAAATGTTGGAGATTATTGGGATGCTGCTACCATTGATAAAATTACAGAGTTACTGCATGAATATCATGTCTTGTTTCCAACCAAGTTCACTGATATGAAGGGAATTAAAGGGACTATGAGAGAGATGAGGATCCCTTTGAAGCCAGATGCTAGACTAGTCAAACAGAGACCTTACAGACTAAACCCTAAATATAAGGAGAAAGTGAATATTGAACTTGACAGAATGATGGAAGCAAGAATTATAGAACCTGTCGAAGAGTCAGAGTGGATAAGCCCTATGGTGGTGCAAGATAAGAAAACATGAGAGATCAAAATATGTGTAGATCTCAAGAAGCTGAATGATGTTTGTTTGCATGACCCCTTCCCTACACCATTTACTGACGAAGTGTTAGATAATTTGGGAGGTCAAGAAGTATATTCTTTTACAGATGGATTTTTAGGATACCATCAAATACGGATTGCCATGGAAGACCACCATAAGACCACATTTGAAACATAATGGGGACCCTACCAATATATAGTGATTCCATTCAGATTGAAGAATGCCCCAACCATCTTTTCCATGGTGGTGGTCGAGGCATTCAAGGAATTTCTGCATAAATGTTTAGAAGCATACTTTGATGATTGGACTATTTTTAGCATATTGAAAAATCATATTGAATATCTAAGGCTAATGTTGGATAAATGCAGGTAGTGTCAAATTGATTTGAACCTGAAGAAATGTATTTTATTTTCACCATTTGGAGTGCTGTTAGGTCATATTGTATGCAAGCAAGGATTGCTAGTAGATCAATCCAAGATCGCCATTATAGTTGATCTACCCCCTCCTACATCAGTCAAATAGATGCGAACTACGTTGGGACACACATGATATTACATAAATTTCATTAAGGGCTATGCTCAGATTACAACGTCCATGGAGAAGCTGTTGAAGAAGGATTGTCAGTTTAGTTGGACAGAGGAATGCCAACAGTGCTTCGACACACTGAAACAATAAATGGTTACTGCGCCCATTCTGGTTTTCCTAGATTGGACCAAGGAGTTTCATGTGCATGTCGATGTGTCTTACATTTCTTTAGGAGTTGTGTTAGCACAACCGAGAGAAGGATATATTGGCCACCCGTTAGCCTTTGCTAGTAGGAAACTATCAACTGCTGAGATCAACTACACCACCACGGAGCGAGAAGGATTGACCATGGTGTATGCATTGCATAAATTTCGCCACTACTTGTTGGGTGGCACTTTAAAATGTTTACTGATCACTCCATGCTAAAATACCTAGTCAACAAGCCAGTGTTGGGGGGAAGGATATGCAGATGGATGCTGTTATTTCAAGAATATGATTTTGAGATCATAGTAAAGCCAAGAAGAATGAACAAAGGTCCTGACCACTTGTTGAGGTTGGAACATGGAGAAGAGTCAGCTAGTTTGGAGGATACACTACCAGATGCACAACTACTGGCCATTAGAAAGATCGATGACCACTTTGCAGAGACAGTCCAATTCCTATCAACAGGAATGGCACCTAATGAGTACACAATTCCTCAGAAGAAACATCTAGTAGTGCGACCTGCAGATTTCTCACTTATAGACGAACATCTATACAAGATGGGACTTGATGAGATATTGAGAAGGTGTGTTATGGAGGTATAACGACCACTGATCCTTACAAAAGCTCATGAAGGCATCACAGGAGAACATTATGTAGGAAAACCAACTATGTAGAAGGTTCTTAGAGCTAGCCTTTGGTGGCCTACCTTACACAGAGATGCTAAAGACTATTCCAGAGCCTGCGATGTATGCCAAAGAGTTGGGAAACCATCCATAAGAGATGAAATGCCATTGGAACCACAAATTACCCTACAAGCATTTGAGAAATGGGCCATTGACTTTGTTGGACCTATAAATCCACCAAGAAATCATACAGGAGAAAGGTACATAATTACAACAACAAAATACTTGACCAGATGGGCCAAAGCAAGAGCAGTCAAGGATTGTAGTGCAACTACAACTCCATGCTTCATATTTGATGACATCATAACCATGTTTGGATGCCCAAAGATCCTTATGAGTGATCAAGGAACACATTTCATCAATAAGATATTTGAAGCCTTGACTGAAGAATTTGTAGTCCACCATCAAAAGAGCACACCGTACCATCCAAAAGAAAATGGGATAGTTGAAACATTCAACAAGATCTTGGAGACAATGCTCATGAAGATTTGCATTGTGAACGGGGATGATTGGGATTTAAGAGTACCAACAGTATTATGGGCCTATAGAACCACTTGCAAGAAACTGACAATACAGACCCCCTTCAAGTTGGTATATGGTCTTGAAGTTGTTGTTCCAATGGAATATCTCATACCAAGCCTAAGAATTGTTTCCTTTACAGATATGGATGACCTTGGCATTGTTCAAGAGAGTCTTGCACAATTGGTTGAATTGGAAGAAGACAGATTCATTGCAGGATTCCATCAACAGGTTCAGAAGGAAAGAGAGAAGGCCTATCATGATAGGCACATCAAGAAGAAGGCATTCAAACAAGGTGATCTAGTACTGGTATATGAAAACAAGTTCATAAAAAATCCTGGGAAGTTTAGAACACATTGGGTAGGGCCATAAAATATCACTTATGTTATAGAGGGAGGAGCTGCACAATTGAAAACTCTGAATGGGGAGTGGAAGGAAGGATTAGTGAATGGGAGCCGACTGAAGTTGTACTATGAAAACCAGCTACATCATAGCTCTCAGTGAAAGCATAAAGAAAAGGGTATCGGTACCAGGTGCAATTGAAACTGGGTACTAGACACACAAAAGATAGTCTGCACAAAGGAGGAAAATGAGCCATAGAGGAGAAAGTAGAGGCTGGACTATGTAGTATGGAGTCGAAGTAAAACAAGAAGCTCCAATCTGAAGTTCCTCGGGACGAGTCACAGGTGAGTGTTGGGGGCCTATTGGCCATTGGTTATGGAAGTATGTGAATATCAAGGAAGAAAAGGGAGAATGTGAACTCCGCGTAAGACACAGTGATTTTTATTGAGTCGAAGTGAACAAAATATAAGAAAAGAGGGAGCGAAGCCCAAGAAATAAATCCATTGGACGAGGAGATCAGGGATGACATATAAGCAAGGAAGAAGGATCGTGGATATGTCTGCCAGCCAGTGGGAGTTATCACATGCATGCAGAGCCATAGAGGGGTCTTCTATATAGAGAGATGGATATTCTTATCAGGATTGAGGAGTGTGAAAGGGAATATAAAACCATCAATAATTTCAAAGGGCTAATAACATTTCAATGGTTCCTATCCTATAAAAATCCTAGTTGGAGAAAAAAGAAGATTGCAGGTGGGCTCAAGTCAATCGAGGAAATTAGAGCAGCCTTTGGGTGGAATACCACGCCCACTAGGAGGGAAAAACAAAGAAATGCCACACCCAGTAGGAGCACGCAACATTGCTACAGTTGCAAGGTGCCTTGGTAACTTGATCATAGGGGTAGGGGTAATGGTAAGAAGCATATTGTTGAGGTACAAGAGGATAGTGATGATGAGGCATGTGAGGATGGATAGATTGAGGATTATTTGGGGCAGTCCGATGATGATAGTGACTCTTGCACAGAGGCTAGTGATAGTGACTCTACCTCAGAGGATAGTGATGATGACTCTTGCACAGAGGCTATTGGTGCTTGCACGCTTGAGGAGGAGGATAGCCCTTGTGTAGTGGATAGGTAGCTAGATGGACAAGACGATAGCACCAATGTCTCAACCGACATATCACATACCATTGATGACCTTATGCCTCAACAGTGTGGTGACACTAGTGAGGAGTCACACGTGTTAGCACCTAGAGTTGATGAGTTTCTTATGGGGGCCGTGGCACATCTATCACCTATTCAGACACCCATGATAGCCACGTCACATGAGGAGATCAGTGGCATGACAGGTATGATGGATGAGCTTAGTGTGAGGGATGCACACCATAGACAAGTAGACCCATAGATCCAGGAGGAGGTACAGGACATACATGTAGTTGACCCCAAACATACAGGTCAGTCAGAGGAGATGGAGTCACAGCTATTGGAGACTCCATTGGTTGAGAAGATGGTGGAGGTTGACAGGTGGATGGAGCACTTACTTCCAGGATCAGATTGCATGGATGAGGATGCACTCTTTGGCAATAGCACGTGTTTGGATACAACTATATGGGATCCAGGTGCAGATGATAGTAGCAGGTTGAGTGCATAGGAGGATACAACTACTCATACAGGATATAATGTGAGTCAGGGGGAGATGGCATCTAGTGATGGGATGCAGTGGCATACAGGAGTACCTAGTGGAACAGTAGACAACATGCAGTTCATCACTTTATCTTCTGCAAAGAGTGTTGTTAGTGATGTCACTAGCAGTAAGAGGCATGAGGGGGTACCCCAGCATAACTATGATCAGGAGTCACACCACTTAGCAACACAGTTGGGAGTTAGTGAGTCTATGATCAGGGAAACCACTAGACGTATTGATGACATGAATGCAGTGATGGTAGATTACGGTTGGAGAGGATCAGTGGCACAGGGTAGCTCATATGGAGGATTTTCCATGGATGATTTTCACACTCTCCGGGAGAGCGTATTTGTGATGAGGACTGACTACCATCAGTTGTTGACAGATAAGGATGATCTACTAAGGGTTGGTGAGATGTATCATGAGGCTTTGAGGGAGCAGGAGTTGGAGATGGACCGACTTAGTCAAGAGTTGGAGATCACTCGGGGATTCTTGAGAGGCACACAGACTGCCCTTCAAGAATCAGAGTCTAGGACATATGAGTCTCTTGAGGAGATCCATCAGAGATCCACCTCATCTGTCTTAGTGGACACTCAGATGTATCAGTCAGTCATGTTGACAGAGGATGTTGATGATCTAGCAGAGGAGCACCAGTTGATGGGGGACACTTCCATTTGTGTCTTGGGAGTGGTTGATCTCCATATAGAGATTGATCCAGCTGTACGCCCAGGATATGCGATGCAGCAGGAGTTTGCAAGAGATGACAGGACTATGCTGGAGCATACAGTGATGAGTGATAGCTCACAGAGACATGCTGAGATGTATGGTGGGATTCAAAGGGGTGTACTACCTAGAAGGGAGGAGACACACTTAGGGGAGTATACAGGTGCCACTTCTTTGCAGCAACATATGATTATGAGACCTCACCTTCACCATTTCAGCAGTTTCCTGGGTGAGGGGAGATGGAGAGTGGTTTACCAACAGTTGGAGGAGTTGCTTCTGATTGTAACTAATGATTGGGGTTTCGTGATGACTATAGGTGAGCAGTTATCATGGATACTGATGGATGATCTTCTAGTCGAATCCTTGTGATTTATCAAAGCATGTGACATCTTTCAGTCCTACGGTCAGCTACAAATGTTTCTATTAGCCCGTCCTGACACTTTTATCATAGACAACAACATGAGGAGGGATAGGCCATGGCTGAGGGCATGGAGAGTGAGTAGGCCGAGACTTCATGACAGGAGTACTTTTACGGCATATAATAGGTCAAAGGTGGACCGTGTTAGATAGACAGTTGAGACTTGGTGCGTGATGGTGAGCATCATAGACTAGGTGACGACAGATGAGCACAGAGGGATTCTGACAGTGATTAGCTTCACACAAGAGCAATTAGATGAGATTGGAAGTGAGAAACTTCCAATCTTGCCATGGGACCTAGTACTCCATTTTGTTAACATGATGCTCATGTTGACCCAGGTTGCACAAGAGAGCCACACACTTCACCTTGGCTTGGTTTGGAGTGGGTCTGTAGGTACTTGTCCTATGGGGTGAGACCCTTCCCTACGCGTGATAATCTTGATGGGGCATGGAGATGTTTGGATAGGTACTTCTTCTACAGAGATACCTTTACAGATACAGTTTCTGGACAATAAGTCCAGTGGTCACAGGTGTTTCAGCTTGAGGATCCAGGAGAGGAGGATTCAGGATGTATGCAGGGGGCAGACAGTCATGGTCAGAGTAGTGCAATGTCATCATGGTGATCTTCGATAGAGGTTAGCATGGGACCTAGGGATTGTAGGGTTGAGCATTTCACTGATACACAAGAGAGAGTGGACCTTTGCAGGGGAAAGTTGTTCTAACTTTCCATTTAGCTCCAGTGTTGAGGGGCGCACAGAGCGTGAGGGAGTCTCATGGAGGTCTGGCAGCACCTCATGCTGG
>CBVK0101020448.1:0-10127 GCA_900067695.1 Picea abies
ATCCAATGGAGGTCGACTCTCAATGAATGGTGCCTTTTCTTCGATGGGGCCTCGAAAGGGAACCCAGGTCAGGCAGGCGGTGGAGTAATCATAATTGACCCTTCAGGCAACATTCACACTGTGTACGCATGGGGTTTAGTCCATTCATCCAACAACCAGGCGGAGTTTCTCACTCTATGGCAAGGTCTCCACCAGGCCTTAAAAATTGGAATCCAATCACTCAGAATTTTCGGCGACTCCAAGCAAGTTCTGGAAACACTCATATCCAAAAAAACACCGAAGGATAGCACTTTATCCCAGCTGTACAGAAGATCCTCCCTCCTACTCTGTCACTTCAAAGCATCCCACACGAATCACGTGCTGAGAAGCCTGAATGGGCAAGCGGATGCTCAAGTGAATATTGGATCCCTTCTGAGCAAAGGAATCATAAAAGTGAATGCAGACACATCCTATCATCCCATCCCTTAAGCCGAACAGATCCCGAGCATTGAAGCTCCTCGTGAATAATAGGACGAACCGACCGATCGCAAGATCCTTCATCATGATGTTGGACGAGCAATCCCCTGCCCAGAGATTGCAATCCTACTTGGGATGGGTGGCTCCTCGGGGATTTGTCCCAGTCTCTCTTCATAAGGGGCAGAAAGCTCTGCCTGCTCTCATCTTCAAGCGTTCTCCGACAACGCTCTGGTCTCCTCTTGCGTTGAATTTCTACAGAGCGATGGACAAGAAGGACTCTGTGTCCAAGCCGAGCCTCACTCCACGGGAGCGTATTGATCTTCTCTGGGCTGAGCTGAATAGCATTAAGGCTACCACAGCCAAAAACAAGTGGGAGATGCTGGAAATGGAGATGCAAGATATCAAATATGACCTGTCGGACGAGATCCAAGCTGGGTTGAAAGACGCTGCGAATTTCATGGGAGAGCTTGGCAAACGGCTCTGTAAGTTGGAACTCCAGGTAGAGGAGCTAACCACGGCCCTTGGAAAGATCTCAGAGGCCACGGCTGAAGCTTCTTCAAAGAAATACCACTAAACCAGTTCGCGTCTCCGGCTCGATAGATAATGGAAGTCATGAGGGCCTTAAGAAGCCCTTCTAGTAGGCTAAATCCTCGGTATTAGAAGGCTAATCAGTATGTATAGAGTCAAGTAAGAAGAGGTTCGCTATTAAGAATCTGGTATCCTGAGCAACAACTCACATTTTGAAAATGTAAGGGTTGGCAGCCCTCTCTGCCGCTATCTAAATAAAATCTCCATAACCGATCTTGTTAAAAAATAAAAACATTTCATGATAGTTAGACCTATAGGAAATATTGTGGTAAGTATTACACCTTTGACTCTTTCTATGGTTTTCCCTCATTAAGGCCCAAGAAAAATTTCTTAATGAAGGTAAACTTGTGGTCAATAAATCAACCTAGTCACTAAAGGGAAAATGTGGATAAAACTATAGATAAAGAGGTCAATGAGAGAAACAACATGACCATGTCGACTAGACTAACAAGGAAAATGATGTTCAAAACTTGAATAAGAAAGGTAGAAAGAAGAATACCAATTGAAATTTCGAGGATATAGGATACATGGAGAAGGATTGTTGGTAGAAGTCAAAGGAACTAGAGGAGAAAGTGAATAAACGTGAAGGAGACATCTTGATTGGAATATCCATTGACTTGAAAAACCTAAGTTCAAAATATAAGGAAAGTAACTATATTTTTTTGTTAGTTCTTCTCAAACATTGCATGGTCATACTTCTAATAGTAAATAAATAGTCAACTCTAGTTGCACCCATCACATGGATAAGGATTCTTATTTTTAATTATTAGAAGAATATACATAAAAATAAATATTTGGAGAAGATGAATATGCACTAATTGTTTCTATTTGTGGAAATATTGAATTTCAAAATTTGGTGATTATCTATGCATGTCATATACCCATTAAGAGTGAAAAAACTTTGTCAGTACCACAACTAACCCAGAATGGAAAAAACTAGAGTTTTAGCCAGATCAATTTGTTGTGAAGGACATGAAGAACAAATTTGTTGTTGTAACTAAAAGTTTCCTAGAAATGACAGATTGACTATATACTTTTTATTACCTTCCCAATAAATATCCTATACCAACTACACTCATAGTCCACACCAATGAATAGTGTATATTGTGGCATGGATGACTTGGACATTTGAATTTTTTAAGCATGGACTTGATGGAAAAACCACAATATGGTCATTGGTGTACCTACAATTGTTCCCCCTAATGTGATATGTGAAGGATTTATTCTTGGAAATAATTGTCTAGCCTCCTTTACGTATTGTCTATTAAATCCCCTCCCTACACTTGGCCATCAAACTTGTATGTGACACTACCCCTCTTGTGCAAAGACTAGTTTCATTAAAATGTGTGGATAAAGACTGCTATGTTTCTTTACAAAACAATAAAGTTATGAAAAAAATGTTCCAAATCTTAGTATGACTATCTATTGATTCCTAAAAAAATTCTTGGCAGCCAACATGGAAAAATTACCTAATCAAGTCCCCAATTAGGCTTATACTCATTTGGTATGGAAATCATCACCGAAATGTGGGATCAATTGCCACTAAGGGGGATTTTGAAATCAACCAAAAGTTAGATCCAATTGTGGTCAAGTGACCACTTCTAATATAAAATGAAACTAAATTTAAAAGGAAAATAACTATTTTTTCTAACTAAATCCAAACTATCTAGGGGGCATAAAATCATGATTAAATATGAGAAGAATAATAATTTGTTTAACATTCAGAAATATTTATAAAAGAAAACAATGGTTAAAATGGTCGTTAGAACTAAAATTATTCAAATAAATAGATATTTGAAAATTTGATTTCTATATGCTCATATTAGATTAAATATCAATGTTATCAAATTCAATAAAAAATGGAATAAACACATTAATTTCTCAAATATTACAACAAATATGAAGAAACAAAGAAAATAAGCATTCATTCCATGGACAAATATGAAGGAAATATATAATGGCCTGAAAATTTGTATTTCATTTGTTCAAATAATAGTACAAAATCAATTGAAACACAATAGAGATAACCACCCGGTCTTCAATTCCAGAAAAATGAATTTTACAATAGTGCACATAGCCAGTCTCCAAAATTTCCAACCCCCTAGATCTGTCTACATAATTACAATAAATACAAATAAAAGATCCTAAAATTAAGAAATGTTTCCGTTTTTTGTCTCAACGGACTGGTCTAGATGTCAATTTTATATGATAACTAATATCAAGGAGAAATATATTCCTTTCCAATAGCAACTGCTTGATTGTATTTTCCTGCTTTCTCTTGTATATGGTTTTTCCATGAGGTAAAATTCTTTAACATTGGTTAAACCAATGCTGGTTGAGGAATATCTTCATTCAACTTGAATTGTTCTATCCTTTTTGCAATATCCTCATGTTCTTATTTAAAATTTGATAAAAAAAAATGTCAATGGAATTCAAACACTCTATTGGTTGAGTGATGAATTGTCTGACACTATCCACATTCTAGAATATTAGCTGGATGATCCCATATGTTCTTGAGTTTACCCACTGATGCACATTTGTGATGAAATATGACAAGGGTGATGATTGGCCGACACTGCACATGAGGAATTTCATAATATTAAATAATATTTATAGCTAGATCCCATAAGTTTGAGAAGCTCTTACTTGTCCCCTTGATTAAGTCTTGTGTAAATAAGCAGTTGATGTGCCATGAATCAAGTGAGGATTTTATTTGTATCTTTTCCTATTCAAAAAGTACGGAGATTCTTCCCATGCCTTCAAATTGTCAAATGAACTTTGAGATTTCTTTTCTTTCCCAAATTGTGTTTGAGATTCTGTAGTAAACTAAAGCACTTTTTCATGTTGTTCCTTGATATCATATGGTTTGGTATATAGTGATTTTTGTAGGGAGAATAATTTGTTGTTTAACTCTATTTCTTCTTTCCTTAATATTTTTAGATTCTTTATCTTGATATTCATTTCATTTAATTGAGAGACCAAATTTTCCACTTGGATCTCATGGTTCTCTCTCATTTCATCCTTCTCATCCTGAAGAAAAATTATCTGCACGTCCTATTCATATTTGGCATAACCTATTTCGGTTCTTAGTTGTCCAATGACATCTAGGGAAATTTTATTTTTCTTCTGTAAGATTATCCAACTGAGCTTGATGTTCTTTTGACCAAATGGTCTCTTGTGAACTCAACTGTTCTTGTATTTGTTATACTATTTTCTTTTCCTTTTTCAATTAAGAAGATATTTTGGTTACTGACCATTTGTTTGTACTAGAAAATTCCCATAAAACATCAACAACTTCTTTTTCAAACTCTTCATAATTTATACATGCAACATCCCAAAGATGCATTGTTTCTTGTGTAATATCCTCATAGTGTGAGATATTTCTCATTTTATTTCTTATTTTCACAATAGACTATGTTATATAATCAAAGATGTAACTTGTTGATGTTTTGGTAGCTGCAAGATGAAATTTCCTCTAGAAAACCTTTCTTAGATAGAGAAGAAGATTCCGGAAGTCTAGGAAGAACATTGAACATCAAAAGAATGCCTTAGAAGAGAAGTTGGCCCACAAGGAAAATATTAAAGTGAAAATAGAATCCTCTAGATAAGAAGTCATCCCACATGAATTAATAAAGTGGAAGATGAATTATTCCACATGAGAAGTTGGCCCCATTATTCTAGATAAGAATTCGGCCCCAATACATTAAAATACAAATATAAATATAGTGACACCTTTCACATTTGAATACACACTCACTCACAATTGCAACTACACAAGAAGGCGCAAGTCTGAGGATAGGAAGACGTAACTACCGTAACATATTGGATCTTGATTATTCTTTATGATTACCCTCTCTCTCTCTCTCTCTCTTATGTGCTACCATTGGTAGAGGTGTGATCCTCTTGTATAGTACTATTGTTGTAGTTGAGGTGGTATTTCTAGTTGTATTTTTAGCTATCCATTGTGCTAGGGTTTATTTGTTGGTTCAAAGTTGGACTTATTTGAACAAAATCTCTCTAAGAAAGGTTGGTTGGTTTTTCCCCGATTAGGGGTTTTCCTAGGATAAATTTATTGTGTTCTTTTATCTCTTGTTTATGATTATCTCATTACTTAGTACATGATATATAGATGTTAATGTTAAATAAGTAAAAGAACACGGGTAACTCTATTGCTCTTTAAATAAAGAAAACTCTAACATGGTTTTAGAGTTGGTTACCTTTAGAACAATTTGACTAATGGAAGGAAGTTCATTTGCAACAGTACCTTGCCACTTCATTGAAATACCTTGCCAATCTTGTTGAGAACTAGTTCCAAGGAATTGGAACTATTTTTACCATAGATCAATTCACCCTACCCTTGCACACCCCCTGCAACACTCTAGTTGCAGTTCCCTGAAAGATCATAAATTTGAACTTTCTCAAATCTAAGGTTTCTACCAACGAAAATGTCAACCCGTATGAGAGTTGAATATAGATTGGATGGAGCAGGAAAATTCATATCCTGAAAGAACAAAGAAATTTTCATTCTAGAGGAGAATGAGTTATTGGATCATGTCAATCAAGTGCTTCCAGAACTAGAAGAAGAATATCCCAAAACAAAGTTTAGGAAGAATGAGATTAATGCCAAGAGGATCTTGACAGACTCAATAAAAGACCATCTGATACCTAATGTATCGGAACTGGAGACACCAAAGGAAATATTTTATTCCCTAACCAGACTTTATGAAAGTAAGAATACCATCCAGAAGCTTACTCTAAGGCATCAACTCAGAAACACGATAATGAAAAAGTTAGAAACAATTGCCAATTATTTCATGAGGATTTCATAGATCAAAGACTAGTTAGCAGCCATTGGAGATCCGATAGATGGTGTTGAAATTGTGACTAATACAATGAATGGATTTAATTCCTATTGGGATCCATTTGTTCAAGGGATTTGCACTAGAAACAACTTTCCCAAGTTTAAAAAGTTATGGGAAGACTGTACCCAAGAGGAATCTAGATTGATATCCAAATCAAAGAAGACAAATGATGATGAAAATCAAGCCCTTGCCTCTCAAGTAAAGAAAAGGAAAAAAAGGAAGAAGGAAGTTTGAATAAATATAAGAGAGAAAATTATAAGAAGGATGCATCAAAGATCAGATGCTACAATTGTAAGGAGAGGGGACATTATGTCTCACAATGTCCTATTAGGCATGGAAATGGAAAGAAGAAGAACCATGCACATGTAGCTAAAATTGAATAAAAAGTGTAAAAAGATGAAAAGTATTTCTTCTAGCTAGTAGTTCTTCCAAGAACATGATCGAGAATAGGAGAAAATATAGAAGACAAATCAAGTGGAACAACAAAAACTAAAACTTTAGGTTTGCATATCAGGTTTGATATTTTATATTATTGTAGCTTAAGTAAGTATTGTAACTAGAATATAAATCTTTAGGGTTCTATTATTTATATTTCTTTAAAATGTTTAGTAACACTTGAATATAGTTGGTATGACTACCATTAAGTAAATTATCATGGTTTAGTATTAATAATGCACTTGTTTGTAAGATGAAATTGATCTCCTCTAGGATATGATCTTGGTTACTGACCTTGTTCCAGGCATGTTGTCTTGTAAATTCCATGGAGGTTACCATGGAGATGATGTTGTTCTTTTTTCTTATTTCGGGAAGGTCACAGGTAATAGTTTTAAGAGAGAGATATAATGATAGTTGTAGGAGGAAATAGTTCAGATGGTCTCTAGCTAATACATTGAGAAGACTATCCATACATAGGATTGTGCACATCCATGTAATGAAGGAGAAGAGGAAGAATTAAGAACCTTCTGGAAAGAAGGGTACTTTTTCAAGATATAGACTATCTCATATATAGATTGATTCTAAGGAGAATAAGTCTCTAGATACCTCTATTTCAATTGTTTACTCTTTAGGTCATTCAGAAGAGTTAGCAGAGCCAAGAGGGCCTACCTAGAATCGTTTGAGTGACCAAGAAGAGGCCAACATGGTCGTGTTATACTTTGTAAGATGCAAAGGGGTATACAAATATATGGCATTGATGAGCAATATCATGAGGAGGAGAATATGGCTCCACCAGTGGTGAGATAGACAACCCCAACAAGTATCGGCTCAGAAGGAGCTAGATTTTGGAGGGAATAAGATGATTGGATCCTTGGTGTACATGGTTAACACCAACTCGTACATATGATTTGCAGTGAATTCCTTGATTTAGCACATGGTTGAACCTAGAAATGTACATTGGATGTAAAAAAAAACATATGTTGAGGTACCTACAAGGTATGATTGGATATGGATTGAGATATGTCTCAGGTGGAGATGTGAAGCTGTAGGGATATATAGAATTTGATTGGGCAAGGAGTGCACTGGACTGGAAAATCACATCTAGATGTTTCTTCAATTTGGGATTATGTATGATCTCATGGTTAAGCAGGAAGCAGACAATAATGTCACTTAGTATAGCAGAGGTAGAGTATATTGTAACCAGTGTAACAAGACATGGAGAAGTGTGGCTTTGAAATTTGTTACAAGCCATGGAGAAGTGTGGCTTTGGAAGTTGCTTGTAGGGATATTTGATCTAGAGTTGGAACCAACTTTGATACAATGTGAAAATAAAAGTTGCATGAAGCTTTCAGAGAATCCTATCTTTCATGAAAAGTCAAAGAACATAGAGATCAAATATCATTACATCTTAGACAAAGTGTAGAGAGGAGTTGTGGAGCTCTAGTACATATCCATGGATGAGAATATAGCATACATTATCACCAAGCCTCTGTATAGAGTGAAGTATGATTAATTTAGAGAAAATCTTGGAGTGATGAAGAATGTCCACCCTCGTTGAGAGGGAGATATGTTTTTTCTCCTCCTATAAGCTAACCCCTCTTGCAAAGGGTTCCCTAAATCAATCATGTGAGTTGACTGGGGGGGGTAATGCATTGCCAAACCTGATGAGAGAATAAAAATCACACACATAGTCATGAGATTATTGTAACATCCACAGGCTGGGGCACTCTACTACAAAAATGATTTGTTCAAGTTGTTTTCCATGTGCTGGGAAATGTCACTTGAAATAAAATATTCTCACTCTGTTTTTGATGGTCAAACATGTCCATACCCAGGCATAGACTTGCTAGGTTATGGAACAAAAATATCCTTTTATAACATCCTACATATAAATTCAACAACAATATGCATTCTACTAATACACAATTTAATGCAGAAATCATAACCATTTTCTACAAACAGCTCACACATGCAACATTATAAATATCAAGACATGTAGAGGTTACATAGCATAAAAATTAACATGGAAATGGTACTTATATTTTTATGAATTCCACCAACTATGTAGATACCTTCCACAAACTATCAACAGTGGGTCACCCTCGAGCTGGGAATAAACTCCACCTAGGGTAAGGGGAATCCTAGGCTAGGATAGGGTAAGGGGAATCCTAGGCTGGTAAGGGGAATCCTAGGCTAGGATAGGGTAAGGGGAATCCTAGGCTAGGCTGAGGAATATCCAGGAAGGATTATGTCCCCAAAATTCCACTCACATACACAAATTATAGTCCCTCATTCCCCACATGTCTGTCCCACCCGATGGAGTATTCCCCTTCTTTGCTCGACAGTCCTTTGGCTACCCCACTCCCCTTCCAAGGATTCAACAACAAGTTGGACATGAAGTATTAGATCACTACAACTACTGTGAGGATCCCTCTAGAAAAACCACTTCCCCAACAACCTCTCTCACCTAGAGATATTTTCTCACAAGCTTGATAACCTTCTTCTTCAGTCCAACTCCCAGGTCAATCTAGTAAGGTAATCACAAAACCAAAATCGGGTATGGATTTGGTAATGACAACAAGCCACACTAGTCCAAAGAAAAACATGGGAAGCAACAAAAAAATGGCTAGGTTGCGATATGGCTCAGGAATTGTGTAGTCATGTTGTGATTCATAGGATAAAAACAAGTTAGCTTAATGGGTTTTGTAGGTTTCAAATCTTGCATGAATGTTGCATAGGTCAACGATGGAGGAAGTGGATGGTTGCATGAATGTTGAGTATTTGAGTGTGTGTGTGCATGGGGAGCATGGAAAAAATGTTGAGCGAACCCCTACAATGACTAATTTCCTCACATAAAACTACATGCAACAATATTGACACATGGCTCTCTTGAGAGCTCATTCCTCCCCACTTGGAGTTTGTTCCTTTCCCTAAAGGAACTTAGGATAACATGGTTTATTTCCCAAACCTTAGTTTTTAGGAAAATATATTATAGTATTTCCTTAGAGATAATCCTACAAGCTAAGCCCTTTTCCTAGCCTCTTATCTCCCTTCCCTTTGCCTTCCCATTGGAGCTTAGTCCCCCATAACTCTTTCCTCGTGGTCGGTCTACAAAAAATGATGTATTTTTAATAATGATGTTCATAATTACATATACAAAAATAGGCTCACTAGACTTAACATCTAGGCTCTCCATCATAATATTCACATAAGCCTCCCAACTTATAAACACTTGCATCACTAGCATATAAACACAATTACAATTTAGCAGGGGCTCTACCTTGGGGTATTACAATCCCCTCCCCTTATTTATGCATTGTCCTTAGTGCATCATATTTACATATTATATCAATATTTTTCAAAAATATTCAAAAAGATGCGGGTATTCTACCTGCATGGCCTCTTCGTGCTACCAAGTGGCATCCTTAGGACTGTACCAGGTCTAGTGGACCTTTACAAGCTTGATGGCTTGATTATGAAGCTGCTTGGTTTTCTGGTCCAAAATGTGTACCAGATGCACTTGAAAAGTGCCTTCTTGCTCCACCTGAATCATATTCCAATCAATAACATGATTAACATATGATATATATTTATTAAGCAATGATAAATGGAATAGATTATTAATGGTCATAGATGTAGGAAATGAAATCATATAAGCTACTATTCCAATCCTTTCTATGATTTCAAATGGCCCTCATTATCTATCTGCCAACTTGGAACAGTTTCCCAACTTCAAGGAACTTCTGTTGGCCTTCACTTTCAAGAATACATGATCATCCACTTTAA
>CBVK0101020449.1:0-10127 GCA_900067695.1 Picea abies
CTATTAATAATCTGTATTCATTTCATTCTTCTCATAAAATCCGGATCATCCTTCTTCATTAGAAACAATGTTGTTTTGTAGAGGAGCTTGGACTTTTTGATCATCTGTATCTATGTTTCTTAGATATCCTGGAAGGATCTGAGGAGCATTATTTGGTCTTCTAAAGTTACCTCTGTTATCAACATTCTATGTATTCCTATAGGTCTGTTTTCCTTCAAGTTTTAACTTTTCCATCTTAGCAGAAAGAGATTATACTAATTTGGTAAGTTCATCAACTTGAGGATGGACAACAGAGGAATCTGAGGTTGAGGCTTCAACTCTATTTTTTCTCTTGTCCCTATCAGATTTTCCCCTAAGTTTGTCAGATGCCACTATGGTATATTCTACCTCCAAGGCCGCATCTTGCATATGAGCTAAGGAGGCAGATCTTCTTTCTCTCAGTAGAAGGAAAAACTCAGGGTCAAAATCATTGGCATAGGTGAACTTGGTAGAGGTTTTTGTAGGCTTTATATCAACAGGGATATTATTGTACATTTTATTGAACCTCTTGGAAAAGTCAAAAACAGATTCTCCATCTTTCCTCTTTAGGGATCCAAATTCTTTGATATAATACAAAAAATCTTTTTTATCCTCCCCACTGTCTCAAGAAAGCATCATCTAAATCTTTGATCCAAGTAATAGATCCAGGGGTCAAACCCCTAAGCCATTTCCTAGCCTCACCATCAAGGCTCTGGAAAAATTCTCTCATCCACACATCCTCATTCTCAATGTTTAGATTGTCTGCATAACTATAAAAGGTAGCAAGGTGTTCTTCAATAGTTATGTCTTCCTCTCTTGTGAATTTGGGCATGTATTTTAGGTAATCTCTAGCAGGGAGAGTATTCATAGGCCGAGGTAATATAAGAGGGGCATACCTAGAAACCACTATGGAATCCATCCTATTTATAGGAGAATTAGCACCTTCCATTGGATTTTGAACTATAGGAGAACAAGGAGGAGAAGGAGACTTGACTGTGTGCAGCTTAGGAGAAAAATGAATGTAGGAAGGAGGGATTTTAGTTTTCACAGTAGAAGATTGAGTCTTGGAAGAAGATGGTATAGGATGCAAGGGATATGAGGTTTCCTCCTCTTTGGCTACATAAATTTTGATAGGAGGAGGAGTAGCAAAACCTAAGGTAGGAAAATCTTCAAGACTCTCAAGTCTGAACCACTTCACAATGTGAGGAGAGGCAAGGATTTCAAAATTTTCTTCTTTCAATTCTAGGTCAAAAGAGGAGTATTCAATAGGAAAAATTTCAAAATCCAAATTCTTAGAAACCTCAGCAAAAGGTAAAGGAGGAATACTTGATATAACAACTAGAGTATTATGAATGGAGTCAGGAAACTGACCCAAAGTACCTGATATGACAACAAAAAAACTTTTTTGAGAATATTTTCCCTTCTTGATTAACTTCTCTGGGTCATCCTTAGGTGTAACCAAAGGTAGTTGTGGAGTTGACCTCATGTGTCTGCCTTTAGGAGACACAATTGAAATAATGGAGTCACAAGGTGCAAGTTGCAATATTCAATGTACTGAATTCTAATGCACCTTCAGAATCACTAATCTTTGTCGTTCAATCCTAGGGAAATGTCTTCAATCCGTTCCCCGACAATGACGCCAAGAATGTTAGCACTAGGAATCACCCTCATATTGCAGAGGGGATAAGACCAGTACCCATAATATTATGTGTAAATGTAAATGAGTGTTTAAAAGGTCAAATGGACAAGACTCGAGATAATAATGTTTTAACTCATAAATCTGGGCTAGCATGCACAAGAAATTGAGGTCTTGATCAACTTCATTCAATGAATGGGAGTAAAAGTAAATAGAAGGAATACTTTGGAGAGGGAAGTGTAGAAGTATGCTATTAACATCAAGTCTTCAAGTAGCCTAAGGAGGAAAAACTCAAACACAAGATCTTCTTAAATTCAAAGTTTAGAGAACATTGAAGAACATCATAGTAGTACTATAATCAAACATTCATCATAATACAACTATAACAATCTCATGTGAATCGTTCAATCATGAAAAATTCAGTATAAGAGGAAACAAGATGGAATAAGAGAAAATGACTTATATTGATAAAAAAAAATCAAGTCTAGTACATAACCAGAGAACCAGTCTACTTAATCAAAATATTATAATAAGGGAGCCCAACTCAACCATTTGAACCCTCTAAATCATTTAGAATATCTATTTATAACAAAAAGGGAAGGCACCAACTAGAGGTGCGAGATGTCCTTCCTCCCATAGGATTCTCCAAATCAGTTATTCAATCTAACACCTATACCAACACCTATTTAACAAACTTCTATTAAAAAGGAAACATGTTGGCAACAAATCCAACACAATTTAACTGACATTGTCTTCCTTGATGTGCATCCCTTTCCATGTCAAGTGTCTTGCAGGGGTTGTATGTTGTCATCATGCTTCCACCTATGATATTAGCTCTTGTCCACATCATCATCCATCCAAAAGAGTGATAAGATCGAACCCCTTGATTCCAGGTGCCAGTTTGTAGCGCCATTTAGTAGTGCGTTGGGTAGCGAGTTTCTGTAGCGCCCTTGCAGAATACTCTGTAGATTTGGTAGCACAAATCCAAAAAAGGCCTGCATAATTGGTAGCGTCGAGCCTGTATATATTTGTGTGCAATTCTACAACATTGAGCCTATATATCCCTATAGAATTGGTGGCACCATCACTGAAATGGTCTTGCAGAATTGGTAGCGCCCACTGTGACACAACCCTGCAAATTTGGTAGCTCTATCATTACACAACTTAGGAGATTTGGTAGCATTCCTGTGTACTTCTTCTAGGATATTTCGTATCACTTTAGGTAGAAAAATGACAGGACATGCTATATAGACGATTATGCAGTTCCATGGTGCTACTGAATGTCTTTTCTCTTCTATATGATGAGACTAATCAAGAAATTTGAGTTGTTAGGTTAGAAACATGTAGATACTTGTATAGGTGGATAAACATTAAACATGTTTGATCACTTACTCTTGCAAAAAGAGACCATTCTAAAAAATGAAGCTTCTATCCCCAAATTATTTCATCAACCTAGCACTCTTCCTTGTTGAAGGAGAGCTACCTTTTAACACAACAAAATGTTTTCCCTTTGCAGGGGTGGTCTTCTTGACTGTATGTGTGCTCTTCTTCTCTATTGGTTCCTCTCTTTTGATGGAAACTTCTACCAAAACATTCAAGTTCCTCTGAGATAATTCATCCTTGAAGTGTTAAAGTTTTTCCTTGAGTTTTCTATTCTGAGAGTGAAAGCCTTTGTTTTTCCTATAGAGGTTCTTGAATTTCTTATGGAGAGGTAGGGTTCTTCTTGCTACACATAATGCCATATCAAGGGTGTTTCTATACATATCCATAAGCTCCTTCATCTTAATTCTTTCAGATAAACCTCCTTCTTTCAAATGAGCAACCTCTTTCATAGCCTCCCTGAGTTGTTTAATCAATATTTTGAAGGTGTGATTTCTAGGTGGAGTGTTGATGTTGATAACCTCAGTAGGATTCTTCATGGCTTCACCTTCATATTTCTATTGTATAGGGCTCTGTTTGTCACCTCAATAGGCTTCTCAGTGCCTTTTCCCTTATCTTTCTTTTTCTTTAGATTTGAAACCTTGGGTAGGACTTGTACTTCAACAACCTCCTTGAGGTCTGATGATCTAGTAAAAGACTTCATGACCTTTGTGCTAGCTGTTGGAGAAGGTGAATATAAATGAAATTTTCTTCTCTTCTTGGTTGTGGATTTAGTGGATGAGGGGACCTCTTCCAATTATGATGTAGGAGGGGGTCAGAAGTCTCTCTGTGGAAAATGATAAGACTCCTTGTCTATTTCTTCAAATTCCTTAATGACCTCTTGGTTTTGAATAGGGGATTTACTCTTTCTTTTCCTACTTGTTCCTACTGGAGAAGTACTAATAGATGGTAGAGGACTTTGCACCTTTGAATGAAGATTTGAAGCTATGTCCAACTTCATGTGAGCAGAAACAATGAATTTCTCCCAAGGAATGCTCCTCTTCTTCAATTCTTTCATCACCAACATTCTGATCAATCCAGAGTGAAAGACACTAGTGTCCAAATCCTTGGACTTGGCTTGGACTCTATCAGACATCTTCCCCATGCTCCTCAAAATATATAAAGGGATATTCATCTCATCTTTACTAGTAAAATGAATCAAAATCCTTATATGATACTGGTATAACATATTAAATCTTCCCTCACATGTAAAGTATCTCTAGATAATCTTCAAGATCTTGTCAAAATATTCAACTATATGACTTCTAGGCACTCCCTTGAACAAGTTGTTTGTCTAATAATATTGTTTGAGGAAGTACTTGGAGAAGGAAACATTTAAAGTCATGGATTTAAACCATCTCTCCCCAATATTAGGAATCCTTGTGGTTGCTGCAATAGAGGCTTCAGACACCTCAAAATCTAGGTCTCCTACCTTAGTCTTAAGGCCATCAAAATGTAAGGAAAATTTCCTTGCCACTTCAGGATGTCCCCTCTGCATGTTTTGGCAAAAAGAAGAAACAATGAATTTTTCCCAAGGGATGTTCCTCTTCTTCAATTCTTCCATCACTAACATCCTGATCAATCCAGAGTGAAAGACACTAGTGTCCATAGACTTGGACTTGGCCTATACTCTATCAGACATTTTCCCCATGCTCCTCAAAATATAGAAAGGGATATTCATTTCATCTTTACTAGTAAAATGAAGAAAAATCCTTATATGGTATTGGTATAACATATTAAACCTTCCCTCACATGTCAAGTATCTTTGGATGATATTCAACATCTTGTCAAAATCTTCAACTAAATTAATTCTAGGAACTCCCTTGGACAAGTTGTCTCTCTGATAATCTGGTTTGAGGAAGTCTATGGAGAAGGTAACATTTAAAGTGATGGATTTAAACCATCTCTCCCCAGTATTATGAATCCCTGTGGATGCTGTAATAGAAGCTTCAGAAACCTCAAACTCCAAGTCTCCTACCTTAGTCTTAAGGCCATCAAAATGTAAGGCAAATTGCCTTGCCACTTTAGGGTATCCCCTCTGCATGTTTTGGAAAAAAGAGAGGCAGCCCACCCTCTGGAAAACTTCCCTAACCATTGGCTCTACATCAAATAGGTGCATGTCTGAGGGTTTAGTTCTGACCACAGTTCCTCCCTTGTGATATTTATTTTTCTGAGGTGTCTCCATGGGTCAAGACGAGGGATCAAAGGCTATGGTGCAGTGAATTTTTTGGGAGAAAACAGAGGCAAACTTAAATGGAAGAATGACAGTGAATAATGGCTGCTCTTTCCTACGATTCTCCTCTAACTCACCTTGTTTTGACATAACATTGTTTTGATGGCTTTTGAAAGGCAAGAAATGCAATTTCCCCTCCCCTTACTGTCTGTAGATCTCAAATTGAAGAATGATAATATAGTGAAAGGAAAATTGTTGCAATGGTCTTTGAATACCTGGAAAATAACACTCCAATCCAAATAGTAGAGAAAATAGGGGAAATGTAGCGAGGTGTCAACAACATGTTTTGGTAGCGCAGTGCACACACAAGGAATAAGTGTTTGCATGGGAACTCAACACTTAGCAGCAAGATGAATTGGTGTCTTGATAATTGAAATCCATGTGACAATGGTTGTAAGTCTGTGAGAGGGAAAATATGGATGGAGAGGGATGAAGGAGGGAGAGACTTGTAGAAACGGTCGCTACCAAAACTTAGGCAACAACTATCACAAGAATTCACTATGCAATGGAGGGATCTCACAGAATACCTGGAGGAATAATGAAAATTTGAGGCTTTGCAACCGGTTAGGAGACCACCATGACCACCTCAGCTTCCAAATCCTCCTTAGTAGTTGATCCCATAGCGCTATTTGCAACTGGTCTGAACTAGCAGTTTCAGCAGGGCTGAATTTGAGAACATTCAAATCTTTGAAACCGTCAGAAAACACATTAAAACCAAATATTTGAATACATATTTTAATGAACCATGGTGTTGAAAACAAGTTATAACATGACCTCAGTGAAATGATGATGAATCATGGAAAGGAATAAAGGACATGGAGTGCACTACGAAAACTCCTAGTGAGTTGGCAACACTCTTTTTCAAAAAGGATGATTTGAGCACCTTTAACCAGACATAGGGACAACATGGAAAGGATATAAAGGTATGAGTGAAAAGAGTGACATGTTGATTCATGTAGGTCATGGGATGGGTTAGGCTTGGTGTCAAGTCATGAGGTAAGTCAAAACCATAAGCCATAAAATGAACCTAGGCTAAAAATGTATGTGAGGGCCAAAACATAAGCCAACACTCAAGCCTTTATTTGTTCAAGATAACCTAAGTAAATCACACTAAGAAAATAAATAAAATTTGAAGTATAAAGGCTTAAAATATTAAACTAAGGGCTAAAATACCCAAGGGAACTTAGTGTGATAACAAGTCACATAGTAAGATCCAATGTCACATGAGATTTTGTTGAAGTCAAATGTTATGGGGGTCAATGACATTAGAGAGCAATGATGGTTGTTTCTGTGTCGTCTGAGACTCCTCATTGTAAAGGTAATGATAGTCAAGATATTGTCTCCCTTCTAGAAATTGTGTTGATGTCGATAGAAATGGGGATGTGACTCCAATAAGCGAAGGGCTTCATGAAATATGTGGAGATAAGATCAGTAATTGATAGGGAACATGGACGAAGTCAGGATGTGGTGAGACTCAAGATGGCCCTTGGTTGGGGGTATGTTTGAAGGATGATTGGTAGAAATCATGAAACTGTATCTAGTTTTAGGGGGACGACTAGACATGGGGTTAAGTTGTGACAGAGGTGTGACAAAGGGGAAAAACTCAAAGATTAGGGGTACATGGATTGTGGGATACACAGGGTTTATGGATGATGTCGGATAGTGGATGCCCCAACCAAGGGTGACATGGGTTTCATTGCCAGAAAATGAAGGTCCTCAAGGGTGATGACAAAAATATAAGTAAATGATGGAAACAAAGGCTTTTTACAATTACCAAATAAATTAAGAATAATTTGGGATGAGTGTACAGATACATAAATGGGTGCCCCAGTGCAATATGGATTGGCCTGTGAGGGTGCAAGTTGTGTGGAGAACTGGTGGAGGGTGGGGGCCCCATGGGTGGGTTTCTATATGAGGTAAATGAATGGAGGGAAATCTATAGATGGGAAAAATGATTGTGGATGAAATGGAGGGTTAATGATTCTATAGATGGGAAAAATGATTGTGGATGAAATGGAGGGTTAATGATACTGTGGAGGTGTAGTCAAAATAGAACCGAGATGAGGTAACCTGGGATTCCACTGGGAAAGCTAGCAAAATGATGAGAAGGAGTATGTGGATTATTCTCAGAAATGCGTAAGACTATCAGGACTCCCATCCCTAGGGGGTAAAAGAATCATGAGTGTCAAAGTACCAAGGGGAACTATGAATGGGACAACTCATGTGGGGGAGAGTGCTAGTGGGTGACAGTACCAAAATGTAGCATATGTGACAGTACTACAGAGCCAGATGTAGGGGCCCTAAAGGTGATTGTCGAAGGGTGTGACTAGGAGATGAATTGGTATTGAGAGGGAATGATTACATTCCAGTGTCGAACATATACCTGAAGGGGTTTCACTGGTTTTGATGACCAATTACCTGCACATATTAAAACCAAATACCCGATGTGAACAATATATAATGATAAAGGACATATAACAGTTATTTGATAATTTTGAATGTGAGCATGCGTACCTAGACATGATGTGTGAAAAATGATCCCCCAGGGCCAAGTTCAGATGGTGACCTGGGGAGCATGAATGTGTATATGGTGAGACCATGATCCCGTGGTTGAAAACAGATTGGAAAACAGAGGTTCTGGGCTCTTGTAACTAAGTGTGGAAGTTGGGAAAAGGGCCTATATATGAATGGTGGGCCCACAATGACACCTTATTTTCACTGACACTATTGGTGATATGGAAAGAGTTTTGTGAGGTGTTTTGGAATATTATGTGAGCTTGGGGTTACCAATCAGACAAGTGAAATACCTCTTGTGAGAGGAAAAGTGCTTGATGATGGAGAGTATTCCAAGGGCAATCAGGGGTAGTCAGTTCCTCCAATATGTCATCGTCACAGTGGAAAATGTGACAATACAGTGCATCCTGGGAGGTGATAGGGGGAACCATCAATGGGTAGGTGTTATTGTCCTCAAGTGGTGAGGACATAGATGGGATATCGTGTACAGCATGCGAGGGACCACTGGACATAAAGTGAATGTCTCGATATTGTGAAGGGTATGTCATTCACTCGGGTACTGATGGTGAAATATATCGAATATTAGTAATGTGAGCCTGAGTAGGGAGTAGCATAGAGGGCTCGAGACAAGATGTTTGGTGTACTGCGACCAAGGTTTGGCAAAATTGAGGTAGAGCTGAGAAATGGTGGGTGTAATGGCCATATTATGAACAAATGACACAAGCAAATTTGGTTCATAGCCCTTTACTTCTTGTAGTAGCGGATGTTGTGGTAGTACTAGGTGTGCTTGGGGGAGCAATGAGTGATTTGGTTGCTGGAGGGAGTTGGATCAGATTGTGTAACTCAGGGAAGGAAGGATATATATTAGTGGAGCGTCCCTCTCTTTTGCAGAGTGTGGAAAGGAGGTTGAAATCAGGGAGGAAGTGGAGTGGTGGGATCTTGCTTCTTTCGTCTACCCCCAGTTGTGGCAGTGGTGCTGGAAATTAGGGGTGAGTGTGGTGTGGCCGGAGTTAGTATTGGAATCTGCATTGTGATTCCCTCTGAATGAGGAGGGAGATATGGTTGTGGAACCATCGTTGGTGGGTGTAGATACCATATAGGGATGATGAGCACCATGTTGGGAAGGATAAGCATCACGGCTACCTGGAATTCTTGTACTCTCGGTGGGGGTGGAAGAAGGGAATTTGAGTGATGGCTTGGGGGATTGTCTCTGAAAATTGGACTTTCCCTTGGGGGAGGGGGAAATTGGGGATAAGTGGTGTATTAGAGTTCTCAGGTAATCCCTGAGGTAAAATTTCTTCAACTAGTGGGACATTGAGAGGTGGAGAAGTCTCAGTAGGAGGAATGGTATCTCTGGTTTTAGTTCCATCGGAGGATATGACACACACTTGTGTTGAGGGGTGTATGAGAGGTGGTGCTCCATGGTATTCCCCCAACAAGGATGGTTACTTGAAAATTCTGGGGCCCATATCCATGAGTGGATACATGTTAGAACTAGTTTGGACAAGAGGCAGGATGTTATTGATGTTGGCAGAGTGGTTAGGCTCATAATGTGAAACTTGGTTGATGGTGATGATTTTCCCATTGTGGGGAAACATCATCATTTGAAACACAAAAGAGGTTATTGCCTTCATAGTGCACATGTAGCTATGTCCAAACAATATATTGTAATCAAGTGGGGCGTCGATAACCTCAATGTTGATGAGGATGGTTTTTCCCCCAAGTTCGACAGGGATATTTTGAAAGAGCCCTTTAGGGGAGGATGGTCGACCATCATAATATCTTAAAATGATGAAGATGGTACTAGCTCATGGGAGCCATGTTTTTTTCATATAGTTTTGGACATGATGCATGTGGATGCACCTTCATCAATGATACATCGATGAACCATCATGTTCTGAATCTTGATTGGTATCTGGAAAGCTACCAAAGTGGGAAGATGAGGTTCCCCACTATCTAGATCAAATGTGATGAGTCTAGTATCAGCTGGGTTGATTTCCTCCAAGGTGGAAAGTAAGGATTTCCATTGAGTTGGAAAAGTTTGGAGGAATTCCAATACTGACATGGCTGGAGGATATTGTGCCAAGTTGTCAACCAAACTGTAATTATGTGCCTCCCTAGCCTAAGGGTTGTTAACATTCCATCGTAAATAAATGTGAGGGATACGAATGGCGGGTTCAGTTTTAGGGTGCATAATCATCAAGGGTTTTTTGGTTGTAGCTGGAGCTGCTTCCGAATGTTGATACTGAGAGGGGGGTGAATCAATATCAAGTACAATTTAAAACCTTCTTCAACTTATACTTAAAC
>CBVK0101020450.1:0-10126 GCA_900067695.1 Picea abies
ATTTTTCCAATATTTAATCATAAATTCACTCAAAAACACTAAAATAGATGCATTGGAAAATAATATGTCAAAAACCCATGTAATCATGAAAATGGTTTATGTAAGGGTGTGGGAAAGCGAAATATGGTTAAAAGTGAAGTGAAAATGTTGGTAAAAAGATGACACTTTGGCGACTCAACATAGATCTTGCTCATTAAACCATAAAACCATGAGATGCTATAAAAGTGTTAAGTATGTATCCCATTACACAATGACAGTTCCAGAGGTCATAGTTCCCGGGGTCAGTTTCAGAGGTCATAGTTTCATAGGTCATAGTTCCACGAGTCATAGTTCCTGGGGTCACAGTTCCAGAGGTCATAGTTCTAGAGGTCATTCCACAGGTCATAGTTCCAGAGGTCATTCCACAAATCATGGTATCATAAATAACATTCATAACCCATGATTGTGTCTAAACATCAAATATTGCAAAATGAGATATTTCAACTATGTGATATGATAGCGAAATACACCAATTGTTACAAGTTTAAACTATTACCATGTTAAACCTTTTCTCAAATTAGTGCCATGCTATAACACTAAACAATGATAGATTTTTTATCAAGTTCTTGTCACAATTGTTACAAGTATTATCTTTAAAGGATGGAAAAATTTAACTTTGACCATCATATATCATCAACGTTACTTGAGACTAAAATTGCAAATTTTAGACAGTGAACCAACTCTTAGGAAATCATGAAAATGAGCAATGATAAGCACTTTTGTAAGGTCGTTGGCATGTTTTTGACATCGATATGTTAGAAGGAGTTATATGAAGAAAGAAACTACTGAAATGTTGCCTAGGGAAAAATTATACCACCCTCACTTAGACACTATATATTCTATAGTTTATGACAATAAACAAACCTTGAAAAAGACCCCCAAGAAATGAAAATGTTCAAAATGCACACTAAATCCATTTATGCATTGAAAAATGCAATTTAAACAACAAAAAATAATGATTTTGTCCATATTTACATCGCCAGATTCCAACCAAAAAACCCAAAAGGTAGAACGTTTAGCCAATACCTTACTCTTTAGCATATTCTAAACGTTCTACCTTTTGGCTCTTTTCCATCGATTTTTTTCATTTGATTTTTCTCAAAATTCGGTGAGGAAAGGTTGGATCTGCACATTTTAGTGGCTAAGTTTGTATAATTAGAGTGCCCTAGGGGTTTTTCAGCACATTGAATCCATTTATGTATTCAAAAATGAAATTTAAACAATAAAAATAATGATTTTGTCCAGTTTTACATCATCAGATTCCAACCAAAAAACCAAAAAGGTAGAACGTTTAGCCAACACCTTACTCTTCAGTGTAGTCTAAACGCACTACCTTTTGGTTCTTTTCCAACGATTTTTTTTGTTTGATTTTGCCTAAAATCCAATGAGGAATGGTTTTTTTGTTTGATTTTGCCTAAAATCCAATGAGGAATGGTTGGATATGCACATTTGAGTGGCTAAGATTGTATAATCGGAGTTCCCCGGGGATTTTTCAACACACTGAATCCATTTATGCATTCAAAAATGCAATTTAAACAACAAAAAATAATGATTTTGTCCATATATACATCACCGGATTCCAGCCAAAAAAACCCAAAAGGTAGAACATTTAGCCAATGCCTTACTCTTCAGCGTAGTGTAAATGTTCTACCTTTTGTCTCTTTTTCGACAATTTTTTCTATTTGATTTTGCTCGAAATCCGGTGAGGAATGGTTGAATCTGCACATTTGAGTGGCTAAGTTTGTATAATCGGAGTACACCAGGGGTTCTTCATCACACTGAATCCATTTATGCATTCAAAAATGCAATTTAAACAACAAAATATAGTGATTGTGTCCATATTTACATCGTCACATTCCAACCAAAAATCCCAATAGGTAGAACATTTAGCCAACACCTTACTCTTCAACGTAGTCTAAACGTTCTACCTTTTGGCTCTTTTCCGATGATTTTTTTCGTTTGATTTTGCCCGAAATCTGGTGAGGAATGGTTGGATCTGTGGATTTGAGTGGATAAGTTTGTATAATCGAAGTGCCCCAGGGGTATTTCAACACACCGAATCCATTTATACCTTCAAAAATACAATTTAAACAAAAAAATAGTGATTTTGTCTATATTTGCATCGCCGGATTCCAACCAAAAACACTGAAAGGTAGAACGTTTAGCCAATGCCTTACTCTTCAGTGTAGTATAAACGTTCTACTTTTTGTCTCTTTTTCGATGATTTTTTCCATTTGATTTTGCCCGAAATCCAATGAGGAATGGTTGGATCTACACATTCGAGTGGCTAAGTTTGTATAATCGAAGTTCCCCAAGGGTTTTTCAACACAATTAATCCATTTGTACATTAAAAAAATGCAATTTGAACGACAAAAAATAGTGATTTTGTCCAGATTTACATCATCGGATTCCATCCAAAAAACCCAAAAGGTAGAACGTTTAGCCAACACCTTACTCTTCTCGTCATTTTCGAGTGTTTTGGTTCATTTGAATGAGCATAAAAATTGAGAGTTTGCCCATCACAGTGACAAGAACTGAAACCGTTCCCATGTTCGCTCTTCCAATACATGAGGAGAAAAGACATATGAGAAATTCAGCTTGCATGTGAGTGAAATGGTCTATTTGATTCAACTTGTTGGTATTTTTCTTTGTTCATATTGTTGGTGCTATTGTTACTCTTATTGTAAAAATTGATTGCATATCCAACTCTTGTGAAGTTAGCATGTACAAATATATTTATTTTTTATGGTTTGGCTTAGGTGTTTAGTTTATAAATAAAATAGTTTATATTGTTGTTTTAATTTTATGACGTCGTATTGTAAATGGGCACTTAGGTCATCAACTAACATATAAAAAAGCACTACAACTTTTCTAACTTACTAAGGCACAGGGGAAGACCCAGGGTTCAACGCTACAACAACGCACCAACAAAACCCTAACTACTGGCCCTTTCGACAACACCTGTGAAGCAGATGAAGTCTCACCCGAGGTAGAGACAGGGGTGGTTGCAGGACTCAAGTGTCTGCAACCTTAGCTGGGACACATATCTGTGATTATAATACTTAACAGAGCACTTAGCATCAATAGTTCATCAATATTCAACCAATAACTACTGCACAGATAGAACAGAGCATCGCATCATTCACTCAGATCTGATGTATTTAAGCACTCTATCATGAACATGAAAGTTATATCTAGCAGATCAAGTACTAAGCATCTTCATGGGGATCATATTTAACATTCTTACACATCATTAGCACAAAGCATGAGTAGATTTATCTATCTCTATCAAAGCACTTAGCAAAAGAAGTTATAAACACATCAAGACAAGCACAAAGAGGAACAACAAAGTGTTTACGTGGTTCACCCCCACCCTGGGGCTACGTCCACCAACTCTTCTTCTTTATTGTCTTCAGTCAATCGGTTGCAAGCACAGAGCCTCAAAACCCTTACTCTGCATAGGACAGACGATCTATGCAGCTCGCTAGATCCTTCTTCCTTGCGTTCCAGCACTAAGCCTTCCACAATCTTGCTACAATGACTTGCACTTAGCTCTGAAAGTCTCACACAGTATGCACAAAGCCTTACAAGTCTTGATCACACAGATCCAACTCTTGGCATTTAGCCTACTTGCATACTAACATCACATAGATGCTTTCGTTCTCTTCTCTTACATTGCCTATACATCTATTTATAAATACAAAATAGGCCTAAACATGGGTAAACCCATGGGCCGACATCCCATTCCCGTTACATATTCCAACATCCCAAAAAGGGCCGAGATCCCGTGATCTCTTCTTCGTCTTGTGCTCCTCCTTCGATAGGCTGTCCAAGTCCAAAAATATGTCAAACTTGACCAGATATCAACAAAACCTGGTCAAGGGCCAACAACACTACCACTTTTCTAACTTACTAAAAGATTATAAGACTTCACTTCCTTTTACCAAAATGGTGTGCATGTTCATAATTACAATAGCATTGCTAAAGTTGAATTATTTTTGTGGATTTATTCCATTGGACATTTTGGTACTCTTCATCCAATAAATACAATTTTCTTGAAATTTAGGATTTCTCTAAATTTTTTTAATTAATCTTGTTATTTCTTTTTTTTCATTACTTTGGGCATCTATGATAATGCGGGAGTGAGTGATGAGGGGGGTGATGGGGACTTTCACCCAAGGTTCATTACTAATTTCGTGATAGTCAAGTTAAGAGAAGGTCTCATTATTTTTATGTGATTAACGATAATTAATATATTTACAAGATACTTTTAAGGGTAACACTTTGAAAATTACCTCGATTCATAACATGCACTCATTATTGATCTTATTGGTTCAAAATATTAAAAAGACACGTTTTTATTTTTAATATGATGTTGAATAAAAATTATAATTTTGTTAAAAATGTCATCACCATATTAGAATGCTTATAAACCAAAAAATGTCTAAAATACTTTTCAATAAAACCACAAAAATACTTTTAAGGGTAACACTTCGAAAATCACCTCTATTCATAACATGCACTCATTATTAATCTTATTGGTTCAAAATAATAAAAAAACACATTTTTATTTTTAATATGATGTTGAATAAAAATTATAATTTTATTAAAAATTGGTCTCACCAGAGTGCTTATAAACCAAAAAATGTCTAAAATACTTTTCAATAAAACCACAAAGATATAATACTAAAGTCATCAACAATATCAATGAGGGAAAGTGTTGTTTGTGGGACAAGGGACCCCCCTCCTCACAGCGATTTGACTGGTAAAGTCTACGAAGGTATACATACCCTACCCCCCTCTGGATTTGAACCTGTGACCTCTTAAGAGGAAACACATGTTCTTAACCATTAGGCTATAAACCCTAGAATTACTAAGTTTAGTGCTAAAAAAGGACCTAGTATTATTAATAATGTTATTGGGAGTAGTATTGTTAATGAATTATTAAAGCTGGTATTTATTAGTATTAGAGTTATGAGGGCTTAGTATTATTAATAATGTTATTGAGAGTAGTATTGTTAATGAATTATTAAAGTTGGTATTTATTAATATTAGAGTTATGACTGTTGGCAATAAATATTTAAACATTTCTTTTTTATGCTAGTGATAAGGTCTTAGTCTAACTAGAATTCTTAAATTTATTAGTAATGTGAAGGTTAAATTTTAAGCTATGATATTATTAGCATTATGCTAAAGTCATCAACAATATCAATATTACAGTGAGGGAAAATGTTATTACATCAACCCACTGTGAGATCCTAAAACTTGCATCCAAAGTAGCAAAGTTTTTTCCATATAAAAAACTATATGCATATGTATTAATAATATTTTATTTTAAAACCTTGTTGATATTAAGAAAGGTATTTGAAGGAAAATGTTTTCAGAATTTATCGGATAATCCACAGTGTTTGTGATTGTCTGATCCATCTTCAAGACCTAAAGTCAAGGATAAAAGTTGAGGAGAGCAACAATAAATACCATCTTGTTTGGAGGGAGAAAGCTAAGAAGTCGGCTTAAACCTTAAAATTAGTTATTTAATAAAAGATAATTTTTGGAATTATTAAGTTTTGTTTGGATGGGGAAAGCTACGAAGTCGACTTAAACCTTGAAATTGTTTATTTAATAAAAGAAAGCTTTAGAATTATTAAGTTCTTAGTATTAATAAAGGCCTAAGATTATTAATAAAATTACTAAAAAGTTGATTATATTAATAAATTTAAGTTAGTATTATTAATATTATAATCCAAGGGTTATTAATTATAAACCCTAGAATTACTAAGTTTAATGCTAAAAAATGGCCTAGTATTATTAATAATGTTATTGGGAGTAGTATTGTTAATGAATTATTAAAGTTGGTATTTATCAGTATTAGAGTTATGAGGGCCTAGTATTATTAATAATGTTATTGAGAGTAGTATTGTTAATGAATTATTAAAGTTGGTATTTATTAGTATTAGAGTTATGAGTGTTGGCAATGAATATTTAAACATTTTTTTTTTATGCTAGTGATAAGGTCTTAGTCTAACTAGAATTTATAAGTTTAATAGTAATGTGAAGGTTAAGTTTTAAGCTATGATATTATTAGTATTATGCTCAAGAAAAAGCTGGGGACTAACCCTAGGGTAAAAGACCAAAAACAAGAGCAAATAAAAGGATCCAAGGAGAGTAAGGGAGACCTAATTTAAACTTACTTGTTACTGTTGTGATGGATCAAAGGTAGCTAGTTCTCATTTATCTCTAGACCATTGTCCTTATTTAGGTTGTTGGGATGCTTGATGATTTCTATTGCTTCCCTGATCCGATGCTTTAAGAAGTGATCTTCTTTAGCTAGAATTTTGGTATCTTCTAGGAGCACATGGTGTTTAGCTGAGAGAGAGTGTTATGCTAAGGCTGAGTTGTGAGTACGTTCATTCTTTATGTTATCTCCATGTTCTTTAATCCTAACTTGAAAGGAACGACATGTTTCTCCAATGTAACATTTTCCACAAGAGCACTCTATTTTATAAACTCTTTTGTACTTTCGATGGTCAAGGTTGTCTTTCACAGATCTCATTCTTTGTTTTATGGTCTTCGGTGGTCTGAAAGCAATTTTTATTTCTTTCTTGCTTAATATCCTGGAAATTTTATCAGTAACTCCTTGAATATAAGGTAAGCGGTCATACCAGGCTAGTGGTTATTCATGGGTTGTGGTCTATTTATTTTTCTTTCTATGACTTTTTTCATTGAATTCTTAATGTCTTTGTCCTTGTAACCTATGCTTTTGAAAATCTTTGAGAGGTGGTCTTTTTCACGACCTAGGTGCTCTTCATTAGATATCCTAATAGCTCTTGTGGCCAGGGTGTTAAGAACTCCGATTTTCTGGGTGGGATGATGATGTAAGCTTGCGTGAAGATAGTTTTTTGTGTGGGTGTTTTTCTTGTAGACTGCGTGTCCTAGGTTCCCATCTTCTTTCCTTTTAATTAGCACATCTATAAATGTAATGTTGCTTTTATCTTCAAGTTCCATTGTGAATTTGATATGTGTTGAAATATCATTCAGATGTTTAAAGAATTTGTCAAGTTCTTCTTTTCCATGGGGCCATAACACGTTAGTGTCATCAACAAACCTCTTCCATCTCAATGGCTTCAAGGGGTAAGTATGGAGGGATTTCTTCTCAAAGTGCTCCATGAAAAGATTGGCAACAATGGGAGAAAGTGGAGATCCCATTGCTACGCCACTCGTTTGTTCATAAAATTTTCCTTGATAGCTAAAGAATGTGGAGCGGAGACATACTTTGGCTAGCTTTGTTGTTCCCGGGTTAGTGACTTCTTTGACGATTTGGATTGCTTCATCAAGGAGAATTTTTGTGAAGAGAGACACAACATCAAAGCTGATGAGGGTGTCTTTAGGTTTCACTTTTTCGTTTCTTATAATATTGACGAATTCATTTAAGTCCTTCATGAAGGAATCTGTGTGGCCTAGTAGGGGAGCGAGAATTTTTGCTACATGTTTCAAAGGAAAAAGTTATTCCTTTGTATTTAAACCATAACCATCATAAAATTGCAAATTGATTGTTTCCACATGTCCTTCATAATGATGGAAGGAAGACGTTGCAAGTTTTAACTAGCCATATATGTTATTGTGTGGAGAGGTATTCTCTACAACAATTCAGTATGAGGGAAATGTGTAATTTCTTCAATACTCAACATGAAGTTGGCACTTGACATTTAAAATAAACAAGTATTAACCGATAACTATTTCAATGTCAAGGATAAATACATAAAAATGTCAATGTCCATATATATATGTGTGTGTGTGTGTGAATTGGGTTTAGGTGTTTTCCCTCAACTTTTAATTCCCACAGGTGACATGTTAAGCTCTTAAATGAGCAAGTTCTCAATAGGTTTCCCTAGACTCTATTCCAAAGTAACAAATTTTCATAAATATTTTTCTATATTTCAATAGAAGAAAGATGTGTAATTCTTTTCATTATCAATATGAAATTGACATATATATATATATATATATATATATATATATAAAATCTATCTTGAATTCCAAAAAAAAATATAAAAAATAAATTAGGAGAAAAATAAAATTTCTCTTTATTCCCCTCTTCGTCCTTCATTAACACCTTCACCGGCCTTCCATCCAATCGCACGTGTGTCAAGGCAGGCCAAACAACTTCCATCTTGATTATTCCAGAAACACCCAGCAAACTTAAAGGTTAACTTTTTATAATATTCCATTTTTTAAGGCAAGCTCCATCAGAATTCTAGGATAGGTATGTATGGAAAATCTTTGCAATACTTAAGATGTTACTTTAAATGGAAAAGCTTAATTGCTTTTACGCGACGCTTTTGTATGTCCAGTGTGTCGACCTGGCCACTAGCAGTGTGAAGATTTAGCTCAGTGTCGGCACTCCGGGGGTGAATCGGGAAAATTGTGTCACGGTTGACATTGATAGAAGGCTGAGGTAACTATTCGTTGGTTTATCCGTGGAATGTCGGCCAATTGTGATTAGATTACTAAGCAGGATAGAAGGCTATGTGTAGTGTATCAGGGTCAGGCTCACGGCATGCCGTAAATATACATCATACAACAGTTCTGCATATCACTTCCGCTTGCCAAGTTAGATATTTTAAATTTGGCTATGAAAATTCTCAAAATTTTAATGAAAAATTGAATATCTTCTTGTGCCCAAATCATTTGGATTTCACCACTGCAATTTTAAGAATCAAACTTATAAATTTCGAATTTCAATTCAAAATGATCGAAGAACAGATTTCATTGTTACAAGATTGTCTTACTCATAATTACAGGGCACAAACAGATTTCACTGTTACAAGATTGTTTTATTTATAATTACAGGATACAAACAATTGAACAACATTAACAATCAACAATACAGTATATAGCTTGAATAGGTCTAATGGTAAGAACATGTGTTTCTTCTTAAGAGATTACAAGTTCAAATCCAGAGGGGGTAGGGTATGTATACCTTAGTAGACTTTACCAATCAAATCACTAAGCAAAAGAAATCCCTTATCCCACAAACAAAAGAATCTCACACACCAATTTAATGTGATGGTAATATAAACTTAACTTTAAAAATAATAATAATCTTATAAAAATTTAAAACAACACTAATATAAAATATCTTTAAAATAACAATAATACATGTAACTTCACTTTGATATTTCACTAATATAAAAGATCTTTAAAATAACAATAATACATGTAATTTCACTTTGATATTTATAAGGATTTGTGAGTGAACATATCTTAGAGACAGATTACAGATGAGTTAGGTTGTCATGATGTTACAGTTTTCATACGGGCTACTGGCCGAAGCGAGCTATTTAGCTTACGTTGCAAAACAGTAATCATATTAGCTTACATTGCAAGGCATTAATCATATTATATTGTAGAAAGGATCCAGCACATATTATTGTGTTATTACATTATAAAATATACTCGTACTAGTTTCCTAACGTTTTATGAAATTTTCTTAACAAATTTATTCAAGTGAAAATTATATAAAAGGCATTATGTGAGAATTATTTAATTTAAAAGGCATTAAGAGTGAAATGTTCATAATTTAAAAGATGTGGTACAGCTTGAGTGAGCCTAATGGTTAAGAACATGTGTTTCCTCTTAAGAGGTCACAAGTTCAAATCTAGAGGGGGTAGGGTATGTATACCTCCGTAGACTTTACAATCAGTGAGGCCAAAAGAGCACATCACAAGTGAGACTTTGCTCATTCTCCAACACTCCCCGTTAATTGAGAAATGTATTTAATACAATAAAAATACATAACATGAGTGTGGGTCTTAGTCTCAACTAGACTTACAAATATTACAAAGGACAATTCAAACAAAACCTTAAAATTTGTTTCAATTGTTGGAATAATGCTTACAATAGATTGGTTTGGATTTGGTTTTAATCTATTGAAGATTTGTAGGAGGTATTAATATTATGGTAGTTGCGGGAGGTATTTACCTCCACGTGTGAACCTGACGAGAATAGAAGACTCCAGAAAGCAAAAGAAAACCCTGATGAGTTGGCTAATAACCCTAGAAGTCTTGTCGGCTCAAGAAGATAATTA
>CBVK0101020451.1:0-10126 GCA_900067695.1 Picea abies
TTCAACAATCTCTTGAAAAATCCCTATGACAAGGGTGACTCCACAATGTTTATTAATGAGAAGATGAGTTTCATCCTATTGTACAAAGCCCCAATGATAAGGAGAGGGGTGAGGAGTGATGGAAAATGCGATTATTTTGGTTACAATTGTCAAGGATTATAGTGGAAAGTTGGTCTTTGATCTAACAATTATGAGTAAAAATAAGACTTAGAGAGGGGAATAAATTTCATTCGTCATTATGATAACACTGGCATGACATTGGAAAAAGGCGTGAGCTAACATAAACCGACTAAGAGTGAACATGAGCGAGAGAGGAAACACACTCTAATATAGGGTTATCACAAGAATAAATGTAACACAAGGCAACTTGGAGGTAAGGTGAGTGTAACAAATGACATTCATTGTTCTAGGATTTCTGTAGTCATTAAGGCGCCATACACTAGTCAAGGACATAGCATGAGTGCCATGTGACATACAATAATATGGAGAGTGTGAGCACAATAGGCATCATAAACTAGTAATATAGAGTCATCAAAAGCACAAAAACAACACATGGTAGCCTAGAGTTAGTGCAAGAATGAGAGGTGGCATGCATCAATGGGGTATTTTATGCAAGCGTAGGAGGTGACATGCATCAACCTAAGTTCAATGCAAGCGTAGAGGTGAAAAATACCAATGGTACTAGTGGAGGAGAGAGGATCAAAGGAAGATATGATGTCACTGTAATGTCCCCAAGGCCGAGCCCTATTCTAAATCATGTCTATGAAGTGTAAAGTTTGCATTATGAATTGTAATTATGTTTTATAGGCTAGTGAGCCAAGTTTATATAAGCTGGTGGGCTTATGTGGTTTTAGGCCGGAGAGCCTAAGTGTTAAGGCCGGGAGCCTGCTTTTGTATATGTAATCATGCAGAACATTAATAAAAATATAAACGTCGTTGCGCACAGACCGAGCATGATGAATGAGTGATGGGGGACTAAGAGTCCACAGAGTGGGTAAGGGATTGGGGGCTGAAAGGTTGGAAAGAGGGGCTAAGCCTAGGGGCTTAAGTGCTTGGGAATAATATTTTAATATTATTCCAAAAGCCATGTGAAATGTGATGTTTTATCTTAAGTTCTTTGGAAGGACGGGTGACTTCCAAATGGGAAGGAATGAGCTTCATGGGTGACAAGTGTCAAACCAAGTGCATGCAGTTAAAACTATTGAGTTGATCCATGATGGGGGTTGGTTCTCCATTCGGTCATTCGTTGTCTAAACGATGTGACCTCTATGTCTGAGCTCAGCATATCACACACAACACTGAAAACCGAAACCATGAGACCTCTCTAATGGTCTAGTGTATTCCTGTTTGTTCTTTGCATTTGGCCTCCATCCTCGACCTCTGCATCATTTCCTGTCACACATCTTGTAACCGATAAACCATGAGCCAATTTGTGTCTTCTATAGAACCCGACACCTGGATAATCGCCTCAGCATGCTGTCTTTTAGCATCTGGTCATTGCCATTTGCAGGACTATGCCTATTTTCTATTGTGGTCATCATCCTGGTGTCAAATGTGTGCTTGATGTTGTTGTAGTTTCCCTCACCCAGTTGGAATTGAGTCAAAGGGTGTGCTGAAGAAGCCGGTTGTCAGGCCCGTGGTAGAAGAAGCGGGTTGTCAGGCACATGGTAGAAGAAGAAGGTTGTCAGGCCTGTGAGAAACTCCCTCTAGGTTAGAGAGTCTGCTGGGAAGTGGTTTTCTCCCAGAGAGAGTCCAACACCAGCTTCAGAGCTCTGAGAATTCCTGATCTGGCCTATTTCCGAGGCCCAAAGGGGGAGGTGAAGCACCGACGAATTGTGCTTATGAAGGTGTATACTCCTGTGAAGAACAGGCATGAGGGGAATGAGATTTTGTTAGTAGTGGGCGTAAGAAGGCATCCTGGGAAGAATCCTTCTGGTTAGTCGGTGCAGTTTTCCCTGTAACCTCAGCCTAGACTAGGATTCCTTGCCTTGGGTGGAGCTTAGTCCCAGCTCGGGGGTGACCCACTGCTGAGAGTGATGAGAAGCATGGTCTAAGGCTGGGAGGTTCATGGAAGGCCTGCACTTGGTTGGTGGAATTACGCCAGTAATAAAAGACAAGTGTTAATTTTGTCCTTAATTTATAAGTATATGCATGTCTGTGATGCTTATATGTAACATGTATTCTATGTGCATATGAATTATTGTTAATGACAGGGATAATTTATGTTAGTGGTAATCTTGTGCTTACTCTGAGTTAAATGTGTTTAATTTGATCTAAATGCATGTTATTAATTAAGTATGAGGATGATGTTGTTCTGCATAGTAGCGTTTTGCCTGGCCAGTGGGATTAAGGCCGGGGGAGCATTACAGTATGGTATCAAAGCCTATTTTCAACTTGAGCCTAGATAGGCTGGATAAGTGGTTTTTGGACTGAGGTTTTGAGAATAATTGTGTATGGAGGACTAACTTCAGACCTCAGAATGTTTATGAGTGTCAACGGACTACTTGACCATGTTACAAAGCTCAGGAGGTATAACAGCTTTGAAGTGTTCAAAGGGAGACAAAGATCGAAACGGTCACATAGAAATTAAGTTCAAGCGGGAGAACACTCATTCGTTGGGCAGAAGTCATTGAGGAGTGAATCAGGTGGTCAAAATTCTCCATGGAGAGCTCACGAAATCACGAGGACCATAGGATCCACTGGAGTTGTAAGGTGGTTAGGAGTTGGATGAACTCACCACCCTAATATCAAGAATCAACTTCAACCATTGATCGTGGTCAATATGAGCCATTGATCTCGTTTCAACCCATGTTGTTGGATCATTTCGCGAATTTGGGGTTCATGAGCTTGGAGGGCAGACCAAATTCCTTGTTTTGCGGAGTTCTGAGTTGCGAGGAGCAGGGAAGGAGATCCATACCATTGGATCGAAGCCACATGAGAACCGTTGGATCAAAATCTTCGTGGGGTATCGCGTATCGGGGGTTCGGGGGTTGAAAGAATTTTTTTTCGATTGCGAAGTTGTGAAGTGTCGAGCATCAAGGGCTCGTATGAACACGTAGCACATTTTTTAGGTGGGGGGCACATGGTTGAAAAGGTGGACCTTCTTAAGGAAACTATGTGTCACTACATTGGTGGGCTACAACTGTGTTGTGGGCCCGGAGGGTACGAAAATCAAATTTTCAGAAGTTGAGGGTTGGAGAGGGAAGCGAGTATGAGAGCCTCGAGGACCAAAACCCTAAAACCCAAAGTCCTGAAGTCCCAAAATATTCAAAGATGGAAGAACCATAGCGGATTTTAATCGTTGGATGTTGGGTAAACATGGACCATCGATCCACCTGATTTGCGCGAATTCGGTAAATCAAAACTCCAGGAGATAGATGTGTGTGCCTTAAACTCTTCGAAGGTCGAAAGCCTGAGTATCACCTAGTAGTCTAGCATTTGGTCACAACCTTTGGTTACGAGGGTAGGGAGAAAGAGGGAGCTATCACCCAAAAATTACAGAGCCGAGCAAAACTCGGACAATCTGTGAAGTCGAAGCATTTTCTTATTCGCGTTGGTTTATGAATGTTGTAGTTTTATTAAGGGTTTAAGGCCTGACAAACTTCGATGGATTGGAAATTGTGTGTGTGTATAGTTCAATGAGTGTCAAGATAGCCATGAATCTACGTCGAGTATAGAAATGGAAGAGGTGTTGATTGCCTCCAATTCAGAGAATGAAAGAGGAGGGGATGTCAACTTGGGAGTTGAAGGATCAAACTCCAATGGGCATGGAAGAGAATTGGATAATCAAGGGCATGCGAAGAAAATTATTGAAAGATTGCAGAAATATGCCCAGGCTCATCGAGCCGATAGTCGAAAGATCATGAGTGTCAACGATCAGTAGGGTGAATTCAACTTAAGGATGTTGAAGAGCCTGGAAAGAATAGAAAATAAATTGGAAAAGGAGAGTGACACAAGAAAAATAGGGATTCGCATTGACTCCTGAGAGAAAAATAAGATCGAGGAGTGGTAGCAGACATTGTCGTCACTCCCCAAAGCATTTCGGTAAGGAAGCACATAGTAGTTCGAGTCCATCCCCTACCAGAAAACACCGAAGATCTGAAGTGGATGAATTGAAAGGGGAGATGAATAAGATTAAGTCTCCTACGTTTGATGGAGAACATAAGAAGGAGGAAGATGTCGAAACATGATTGCTTGGCATGAGGAAATATTTCCAACTGCAAATTTATTCCTCTCATGCAGAAGGAAGAATTGTGATGTATCAACTAAAAGGAAAAGCATCCATGTGGTGGGATCAACTTGTGTAGGTGCAACACGTTAGAGAGAAAGATATCACATGGAAGGAATTCAAGAGGTATTTCGAGCGGACTACCTGACTAAAAGATACTATGACAGAAATATGAAGGATTTATTCGAACTCAAGCTAGGCAGCATGACCATTGATGAATACGAACGAAGATTTTTGGAATTACTGAAGAATGTTTCATTCATCAAAGATGAGGTTGTCAAGATTCAGAGGTATTTGAGTGGACTGCCACCTCCCATTGGTGAAAATATTCAGTATGATGATCCTAAGACTATGGAAGAAATAATAAGAAGAGTGAAATGATTATATGAACAACAAAGAGAAAAGCCTACCTTTCGGAAGGCTTGGGATGACTAGAAGAAGTTTAAGAAAGAACGGAGGAAGAAGGGAAACAAACCTCCATTTTTCAAAAATAGTCCTCAAAGACATCCATCGTTTAGAGAGCCGAGAATGGATGAAGTGAGAGAACAAAGGCTGAGACAGATGCCCATTTAGTGTTGGGGCTGTAAAGAGAACCACAAGTACAGAGATTGGCCCCATAAAAATGGCAAAGCAAGAGCTGTCCATAATGTTAAACAAGTTGAAATAGTGGAGGACATGGGTAGTAGAATGCCAAGGATCTATGTGGCCCTGGACAACAAGCAAGTTGAATTTCAAGTGCAAATGATTGAAGTGGAAGGTATGATTAACAACCAACCATTTATTATTTTAATTGATTCAGGGGCTAGCCATATTTATATAGACCCTAGAGTGGTGGAAAGTTTGCATTTATCAAGAAGAAAACATGAAAAGTCTTGGTTAGTGCAGTTGGCTACAGGAACCAGGAGGAAAGTCATTGATTTGGTTAAGTCTTGTCCAGTGGACATGAAGGGATTGAGCACAAAGGCTGAATTGAATATTTTGTCATTAGGCTCTTATGACTCTTTAATTGGGATGGAATGGTTGGACCAGCACCATGCCCTCCTGGACTATCATAACAAGGAATTTACATTCCTGGATGAGGAGGGGAATCAGAAAATAGTCCAAGGAATTCCTAGAGCTTTTACTGTTAGCGAAATCTCAGCAATGCAGCTGAAGAAGTGCTACAGAAAAGGTTGTCAATTATTTGTAGCCCATGTGCCGGGGGAAATGCCTAAGGATAAGGTGTCAAGTATTGAGGATCATGAGGTAATAACAAAGTTTGAAGATGTATTTCAAGAGGCAACCAGACTACCTCCGAAGATAGATATCGATTTCTCTATAAATTTGATGCCTGGAGCAGCTCCAGTGTCGAAAGCTCCTTATAGGATGAGTACGCCAGAGCTAAAAGAGTTGCAATTGCAGCTTGAAGAGATTCTAAAGAAGGGGTACATTCACCCAAGCATGTCACCTTGGGGTGCCCTAGTCCTGTTCATGAAGAAGGACGGGATGTTGAGGTTGTGTATTGATTTCAAACAGTTGAACAAAGTAACTGTCAGGAACAAGTATCCTTTGTAGAGGATCGACGATCTTTTCGATCAGTTGAAAGGTGTGAAAATATTTTCAAATATAGATCTCAGATCGGGATATCACCAGGTAAGAATAAAGGATGAAGACATAAGAAAGACCACCTTTAGAAGAAGGTATGGTCATTACGAGTTCATAGTGGTACCGTTTGGGCTGTCGAATGCACCTGTTGTTTTTATGTGCTTGATGAATGGTGTAATTAGGGACTATCTAGACAAGTTTGTCATAGTCTTCTTGGATGACCTTTTGGTGTATTCCCAGTTAGAGGAAGAGCATGAACAACACCTGAGGATGGTGATGTAAGTGTTGAGAGAACACCAGTTGTATGCCAAGTTGAGCAAATGCTTGTTTTATCAAAGGAAGATCCATTACTTGGGGCACATTATTTCAGAAGAAGGGATCGTCATGGATCCTAAGAAGGTTGAGGCCATCAGAGAATGGTCAGCGCCAAGGAATGTGGTAGAAGTTAGATCCTTTATGGGTATAGCGGGCTATTACAGAAGATTTATCATAGGGTTCTCAAAGATAGCTTACCCTATTACTTCCTTGCAAAGGAAGGAGGAAAAGTTTTAGTGGACTAAAGAGTGTGAGAAAAGTTTCCAGCGATTGAAGCAACTGTTAACCAATGCTCCAATCTTGAGAATTGCAGATCCAAATGTGGATTTTGTGGTGTTCATAGATGTGTGTAAATAAGGGTTGGGGGGAGTTCTCAGTCATAATGGATTTGTAATCTGTTATGATTCCAAGAAGTTATAAGAGCACGAAAAGAATTATGCCACTCACAATTTGGAGTTGGCAACAATCATTCATGCTCTAAGGAAATGGAGACATTACCTCGTGGGAAGGATATTTGAATTGAGAACAGACCAGAATGGTCTGAAATATTTGTTTGATCAGCCAACCTTAAACGCTAGACAAAGTAGGTGGCTGGAATTTCTTTGTGAGTATGACTTTGAGATCAAGCATATCAAAGGAAAGGAGAATAAAGTGGTTGATGCACTCAGCAGGAGGGTGCATGAATTACATGCTACAACCATTATCATGTATCAGACTAATATTAAAAGTAGACTTCTAGAAGCTGCAAATGTAGATCTGTAGTACAGAGAATTGGTAGCCAAGCTACAGTAGGGTAAGATGCCACACAAGATGGAAGTTTATAAATAGGAAACAGATGGAATACTACTATACAAGAAAAAAAAAGTGTACCCAATGTCTAGTTCTTGAAACAAATGATTTTGCAGGCGATGCATAATGTGCCTTATGCAGAGCACCGTGGATATTAGAAAATTGTAGCAGCGGTCAAGAGCCATTACTTTTGGTTGGGTATGAGGAGAGATATTACTTAATACATCACCATATGTATGGAGTTCCAGAAAGTTAAAGCTAAGCATAGGCACCCAGCAGGGTTGTTGCAACCTTTACTCATTCCTGAGTGGAAGTGGGAACTGGTGACAATGGATTTTATTACAGGATTGCCTAGAAAAGACAAGTTGAATGATTCGATCATGGTGGTGGTGGACAATATTACAAAATATACCCATTTTATTCCACTAAAAACTACTCACAAGGCAGTAGATGTAGCTGACATTTTCATGAAGGAAGTGGCAAGATTGCACGGAATTCCTAAAACAATTGTGACTGACAGAGACCCTAAATTCACCTCGAATTTCTAGAAAGGATTGTTCAAAAGATTTGAAATGTATCTAAACTTTAGTACAGCTTATCATCCTGGGTCTGATGGACAGACAGAGAGGGTGAATAGAGTAATAGAAGACATACTGAGAATGTATGTGATGGACAAACCATCAAGATGGGAAGACTACCTGCACTTGGTAGAATTCCCCTACAATAATGGGTATCATGCATCATTGAAGATGAGCCCATTTGAAGAACTTTATGGAAGAAATTGCAATACTCCAATGAGCTTGGACAATCCAACTGATAGAGCAGTAGTTGGGCCAGAGTTTCTCAAGGAGATGGAGGAGCAAATGATAAAAATTAAGCATAATTTGAAAGTTTCCCAAGACAGGCAGAATTTTTTTTTTGATAAGAACAGAACCCACAGAGAGTTCAAAGTTGGTGATCATGTTTTTTTGAAAGTGAAAGCTAACAGGAGTTCCCTGAAGCTAGGGAGTTGTGCCAAGTTGGCAGCCAGATTTTGTGGGCCATTTGAAATCCTGGAAAGGATTGGGCCAGTTGCATATATGCTTGCATTACCTACATATATGAATGTACATAATGTGTTTCATGTTTCATTTCTTAATAAATATATACCAGATGCTAATCATGTTATCGATTGGAATGTGATTCAGGTGGAACAAGAAGGTGTCCTACAAGTGCATCCTGTGCGAATCTTGGACAGGAAAAACAAACAGCTCCAGAATTGAGCTATAGGTATTGTAAAGGTCCAGTGGACCTGGTACAGTCCTGAGGATGTGACATGGGAGCATGAAGATGTTATGCGGGTAGAGTACCCACATATTTTTGAAAATTTTGAAAAGCTTGCAGATGCAGTGTAAATTTACACTGAGGACAGTGAAAAAATAAGGGGAGGGGATTGTAATGTCCCTAAGGTCGAGCCCTATTGTAAATCATGTCTATGAAGTGTAAATATTGCACTATGAATTGTAATTATGTTTTATAGGCTGGTGAGCCAAGTTTATATAAGCTGGTGGGCTTATGTTTTATTAGGCCAAAGAGCCTAAGTTTTAAGGCCAGGAGCCTGCTTTTGTATGTGTAATCATGAAGATTATTAATAAAAATATAAACATCGCTGCGTGCAGAGTGACCATGATGAATGAGTGATGGGGGACTAAGCTTCCATGGAGTGGGTAAGGAATTTGGGGCTAGAAGGTTGGAAAGAGGGGCTAAGCCTAAGGGCTTAAGTACTTGGGAATAATAGTTTAATATTATTCCAAAAGCCATGTGAAATGTGATGTTTTATCCTAAGTTCTTTGGAAGGATGAGTGACTTCCAAATGAAAAGGAATGAGCTTCATGGGTGACAAGTGTCAACCCAAGTGCATGTAGTTAAAACTGTTGAGCTGAGCCATGATGGGGGTTGGTTCTCCATTCGGTTGTTTTTTGTCTAAACGGTGTGACCTCTGCTATTAAGCTCGACATATCACACACAACACTGGAAATCGAAACCATGAGACCTCTGCGATGGTCCGGTGCATTCTCGTCTAGTCTCTGCGTTTGGCCTCCATCCTTGACCTCTGCATCATTTCCTATCACACATCCTGTAACTAGTAAACCATGAGTCGATTTGTGTCTTCTGTAAAACCCGACACCTGGATAATCGCTTGAGCATGCTGTCTTTTAGCATTTGATCGTTTCCATTTGCGGGACTATGCCCATTTTTTGTTGTGGTCATCATCCTAGGGTCAACTGAGTGCTTGTTGTTGTTGTGGTTTCCCTCACCCAGTTGGAATTGAGTTGAAGGGTGTGCTGAAGAAGTGGGTTGTCAGCCCTGTGGTAGAAGAAGGGGGTTGTCAGGCTCGTGGTAGAAGAAGCAGGTTGTCAGGCCTATGAGAAACTCCCTCTAGGTGAGAGAGTCCGCTGGGAAGTGGTTTTCTCCCAGAGAGAGTCCAACACTAGCTTCAGAGCTCTGAGAATTCCTGATCTGGCCTATGGCCAAGGCCTAGAGAGGGAGGTGAACCACCAATGGACTATTCTTATGAAGGTGTATACTCCTGGGAAAAACAGGCATGTGGGGAATGAGAGTTTATTAGTAGTGGGCGTAAGAAGGCATCTTGGGAATAATCCTTTTGGTTATTTGGTGCAGTTTTCCCTGTAACCTCATCCTAGACTAGGATTCCTTGCCTTGGGTGGAGCTTAGTCCTATCTCAGGGGTGACCCACTGCTGAGAGTGATGAGCAACGTGGTCTAAGGCTGGGAGGTTCGTGGAAGGCATACACGTGGTTGGTGGAATTATGCCAGTAATAAAAGATAAGTGTTAATTTTGTACTTAATTTATAAGTATATGCATGTCTGTGATGCTTATATGTAACATGTATTCTGTGTGCATATGAATTATTGTTAATGCCAGGGATTATTTATGTTAGCAGTATTCTTGTGCTTACTCTGAGTTAAATGTGTTTAATTTGATTTAAATGCATGTTATTAATTAAGCATGAGGATGATGTTGTTTCGCATAGTAGTGTTTTGACCAACGAGTGGGATTAAGGCCGGGGGAGCATTAAAGTCGCCATTGGGAGGGGCTCCATAGTTGCAAGCTATGGAATGTGACCATTAAGGGGGAAATCTTTGAAAACTAACCAAAGAAGTGATAGTTGTTCCTAACTAGGTAGAGGTTATCTCAAGTAGGGTCTTT